>PVIY010039980.1:0-22717 GCA_004026745.1 Myrmecophaga tridactyla
CTCTCTCTCTCTCTCTCTCAAGAACACCAGCTATGGACACAGGCTTCCTCACCCCTTTTGCATTTGGGCTCATGAGGGTGTGGTCTGGCTGGCTCTGGGAATGGAGACCTCAGAGATGCAACAAGTTTCGTCTGGCTTTTTATTGTCTTACACCACTCTGAGGTTTGTGCTCATTTGTCCCTATTTGTGAAATCCCTGTACATAGTTCCAAAACTTGGGCCTCTGGCTTTTTCAGATACTTCGTGTCATGTAACAGGGCTTGTGGGAACTTCCACTTCCCCTGGATATCATCTATAGAATGTAGACAGAAGCACTGACTTCAGCTCATTTAGATTACTATGTCAGTATCTTTCTTCATGTTTAAAAGATGTTTGTAGAGCTTTTCTTAGAGCTATAACTCTTAAGCCTTGTATGCCTGGAAAGAGTACATCTGAGAATCTCAGAACTGTACATACTTAACACAGATAGCTTCTGTCAGTCTCTGTATTAGTTTCCTAGCTGCTAATACAATACCAAACTGTGTGTGACTTAAACAATGGGAATTTACTGGCTCACACTTTCGAACCTAGAAGTGCAAAGTCAGGCGTCAACTAGGTGATACCTTCTTTTGTTGGCTGCTGGGGATCATTAGTCCTTGACTTTTCTGCCACATGGAAACGTACCTGGCAGTGTCTTCTCCTTTCTTCTTCTGTGTTCTGTTGACATCCAGCTTTTGGCTGCTCCCTGGGCTTCCTTCTGTGTCTAATTTCCTTTGCTTACAAGGATTTCAGCCATATGAAGTCCCCCCTCATTCGGTTTAGGCACACTGTAGCTAACAGCATATTCGCAAGTCCTACTTACAAATCGTTCACACCCGCAGGACCTGTAGTTGGGACCTGAACCTTATTTTTTTACCTGGGGTTTCCTATCCCCCCGAACATGACTTTTAGAGGGGCCTGATTCAATCTCCAACAGCTTCCCAATCCTCTCCCACCTCTTTAGCCTTAGGAGTCTCCTACGCTGGAGAACTATAAAGACATATCACTATTATCACCCCCTACAACTGATTTAACTTTTCATCAGCATCCAAGGCAGAAACACTGGCCACAGCCTTGTGCTGGAAACAGTGATCTAGACAGCTAGGCCTGATTCTTGATAAAGATAACAAAATCTTTATTGAAACAGTATCCCCCAATTATTCTAGTTATGGCATATATGAAATACCATTAGAATAAAAGATTAGAACAAGTGTGATACAAACACATTTAATTTTGTAATCCGAAAAATATGAAATATAGATCAACTAAAAAAAGAAAGACCATCTCATTTTCCTGACATGTGAAAATCATTTTGGTATTTAAAACCAACAGTGCCAGGGCATAGTAATATTTCTGGGGAAAGAATGATTTTCCTCTCTCAAGATGATATTTTAATCCAATAATCACATTAAATGGATCTGTTTTTGTAAAAATATATGCCTCAATGTATACAAAAGTAAAAGCTTATATATTTTATTCTGAGTCTTGATTTAAATTTTATTAAATACATATCAGATTTTAATAGATATGAATCAGAATTCATATAAATAGAATTCATATAGAATGCAAGCTGTTTAATTTATTTTGAAAGTCTAGTTATTGCCATAACTAGAATATTTGGCAGAATAGACAGATGAATACCAATCACCAAAGTGTAAAAAGAAGAATGGTTCAAGGAATAGTATATAGGACATCAAAGGAACAATCTAATCCTCTTTGTTTCTGCTTATAGAATTAGAGTGAAAATACATCCAAAGTAACAAGATAATTAAGTCCTCCAATTAACCAACAGCCTTAAGACGCTTGCATTTTGCTTATGGACTATCTAATTCTTGGTTTGGTTGCCAGTTTTAAAGTAAATTTTCTTTAGATTTGATATTACATGTCGTGAAGTAGAATTTTAAAATAAACAGGAGGAAAAAAACTAAAAGACTTGATTTAAAAGCCATTTGGGAATGAGATGCAAAGGTGGTTGTGTTCACCCTTGATTTAAAAAGATGATGGCAAAAAGCACACAACTGCCTTTCCAAGAAAAGTATGAGATAAAACAGGCTTCAGATATAATTTCACTAGAAATGAAAGCAGTGCAAAATATTTATAATTATCCACAGCTTCACTGAGCAGGTGGAAACATATTGGTTGGCATATGAGCTCACTGTGTATTTAAATACTGCTGAACTATTTGTTGCTGTTTCAAGCCTGAGCTAGAACCAAATGGTTTCGGATATCGACTTTCCATTGTTGCCAGCCGTGATAGTAATAGATTGAAAATTCACGTTGCGTGGCATATTCTGGAAGATGAAATGTTACCTCAAAGATAACAGAAGTAAAGACCTAATTGGATGTGTGATTTATAGTTTAGAAAACATTTCAGATAGTTCAGAGAGGGTGAAGGTGTGATTTATGACCAGGGAATAAAAAATGGTTCAAGTATAATGGGAAGTTGTACAATACTGAAAATATAGTTGCAAAAATATTTTTAAAATATTTTTATTAATAAAACAACATACAAAATGCAAACTTTCTTAACATACAAACATTCCATACATGTTATATAATCAGTGGTTCATAATATTGTTGCATAATTGTGTTTTCATCACCATGATCATATTTTTGAACATTTGCATCACTCCAGAAAAATAAATAAAAAAGTAAAAACTCATACATACCATACCCCTCAACCCTCCCTCTCGTTGACCACTAATATTTCCATCTACCCAATTTATTTCAACCTTTGTTCCCCCTATTATTTGTTTTTTATCCATATTTTTTACTCATCTGTCCATACTCTAGTTAAAAGGAGTGTCAGACACAAGGTTTTTCACAATCACAGAGTCATATTGTAAAAGCTATATCATTATACAACTGTCTTCAAGAAACAAGGCCACTGGAACACAGTTCTACAGTTTCAGGTACTTCCCTCCAGCCACTCCAATACACCATAAACTAAAAAGGGATATCTATCTAATGCATAAGAATAGCCTCCAGGATAACCTCTCAACTCTTTGAAATCTCTCAGCCACTGATACTTTATTTTGTCTCGTTTTTCTCTTTCCCCTTTTGATCAAGATTTTCTCAATCCCTTGATGCTGGGTCTCGTCTCATCCCAGGATTTCTGTCCCATGTTGCCAGGGAGGTTTACATCCCTGGGAGTCATGTCCCACATAGAGGGGGAGAGCAGTGAGTTCGTTTGCCGTGTAGGCTTAGACAGAGGGCCCACATCTGAGTGCAAAAATCTTGGTAAGGTAAAAATAGCCAACATGGTTGCCTATTTTTATCAATGTTTATCTGGAGGAAAACCCATAGTGTTATTTTGTCCTGAATCTGCCCTGTTTAATATTTGTATCAAAGACTTTGATAAAAACAAAGAAAGCATATGTAGGAAATTAGGATAAAATATATAAACATTGTTGAATATAATTTGAATAGTAATTAGTGCCCAACTTAAGCTATTCGGAATAAAATTATCAAAAAAGACTCGTGCTCCCAGTCTTGGGGTTTGTTCATATGAAACTTAACTCCACAAAGGATAGGTCAACACTACTTAAAATTAGGCCTAAGAGTCACCCCCAAGAGAGCCTCTTTTGTTGCTCAGATGTGGCCTCTCTCTCCAGCCAACACAACAAACAAACTCACCACCTTCCCCCTGTCTACGTGGGACATGACTCCCAGGGGTGTGGACCTTCCTGGCAACGTGGGACAGAAATCCTAGAATGAACTGAGACTCAGCATCAAGGGATTGAAAAAACCTTCTCGACCGAAAGGGGAAAGAGTGAAATGAGACAAAGTGTCAATGGCTGAGATACTCCAAACAGAGTCAAGAGGTTATCCTGGAAGTTATTCTTACACATTAAGTAGATATCACCTTGTTATTCAAGATGTAGTGGAGAGGCTGGAGGGAACTGCCTGAAAATGTAGAGCTGTGTTCTAGTAGCCATGTTTGTTGATGATGATTGAATAATGATATAGATTTCACAATGTGACTGTGTGATTGTGAAAACTTTGTGTCTGATGCTCCTTTTATCTACCTTGTCAACAGACGAGTAGAACATATGAAATAAAAATAAATAATAGAGGGAACAAATGTTAAAATAAATTTAGTTTGAAATCCTAGTGATCAATGAAAGGGAGGGGAAAGGGATATGGTATGTATAAATTTTTTTTCTGTCTTCGTTTTATTTCTTTTTTTCTGAATACATGCAAATGCTCCAACAAATTATTATGACGATGAATATACAACTATGTGATGGTATTGTGAATTACTGATTATATATGTAGCATGGAATGATCAAAATAGGAATGTTTGCATTTTCTTTGTGTTTTTTGGTATTTTAAAAAAAAATTTTAAATACGATAGAAGACTTGTGCTAAAATTAACAAAAATAACATACAAGTTTGGCAATCTGTTTCTTACAACATCATGTACCAGGTAACTGGAATGATCTCCATTAAAAATATCTAAAAATGATAAGTACATTTTTTGAAAATATCTTCATAAATGCTTCCTTGACATGGCAAAATCACCCAGGTCAAAATCAGGTGAAATACAGAACCCAGCCTTCATTTTTAGGGCATTTGTCAAACCAGGTAAACTTGAGCATTGTTTTTTGTGGGTTTCTGGTATTCAGGGTCAGGGTAAAAAGACCCAGGTACTGTCCTTCTGTCCTTATGGTAGAGACTGGTTAGGGGCTCACAATTTCTTTCCTCTTCTGAGACCCAAGGGAAGATCATACATCCCAGTCTCTCTTGAGTAAATTAGAAAGTCTTCATGCTGAGTTTTCGCTAATGTGGTATGAAAGAAAGTAGCATACACCTCTTCTAGCCCAGGCATGACACCTGGTAGCCACTTCCCATGCCCTTTCTTCTCTTTCAGCAGCTACTGTGATCATGTGTTGAACTGGATGCCTGAATCAGTGCCCAGAAAAGCACCTCACAGAGAGCTAGTGATGCTCCTTAATAAGTCCTTAAACGTCTCTGATATTAATTTTATTTGTCATGTGAAATAATTGAGATTCGGTCCTTTAAGACTCTGCCAGACCTGAAGTCTTATGACTACTTTTTCTCAGATATATTATAAAGTATTGGAAGATAGAAACAATAGTTTATTTCATATTTGTGTGGTACCATTTACCATGACAAATACTATAAAAAAGTCATTTAGTATCTTTGAATGAATGAATGAATAAATGTCCCCAAAGCTATCTTTCCTTACAAAAATTTCCTGTGGCAACCTTCTATCCTTTTATTCAGAATTCTTTTTCTTCAGTGTGGCCATCATATGAAGATGCAGGTTTGCAGGAGAGTAGTCATTGAGCAAATTCACACTCAGGAGTAATGCTATAAACCCTACAGGCTGACCAGTGTCTGGTTGCTGTGTACCAGCATTACTCACGCCAGTTGTTAAAATATTACCGTGTCAGTTCATAAATATTTACAATTCTATTCTCACTTCCACCTCTGTTCCTTTCCAGAGAACTGAGATCTAGTGTTCTTAGTTCCCTGATTCTGCAACTAAAAGAGTAATGTTTGTCATCACATGTAGCCTCCAATATCTTTTCCCTCCTTAGTAGGGCAGTTACAGGCTTTAACTGTATTTATCTGTCCTGATTTATAGGTGCTATATGTCTTATCGATGGCTAAATATTTTGAAATCACTCCTGGGCACGTTTGGTAAATTGCTTAAGAATGTTTGACATTTAAAACAATGAGTTAACCTAAATGAATTTCTGATAAGCGCAAAACAGAGGCAGTAACATTTTATTTCAAATACCATGACACTTCTAAGGAAGAAAACATCTTTAAAGCACCCAGCTCAATAAGTAAGGGATGTGGCTGATTGGATTTTGCTGAGTATCAAGTATATTGAGAGAAAATGCAGTCTTCTTTCTATTCCTGGTTCTTTTTCTGGATTATTTTTCCTCTCCTGCCATTCTACATGCTGGTATTTCCTCTGGTCCCACATTCTGCCTTCTAATCCCATTTGATATCTCTAACAATTCTCATCCACTTTACCTATTACCTATTTTCAGGTGAGCCTTATATTTATACTTTTGTCCCAAAGCTCTCAAGAGTTCCAATCCAGCATTTTGACAACCTATTGGACACCTTTACCTGAAATTTTGCAGTCTTCTAAAATTTCACTTTTATCAATTACCTGCATATTCTTTGGTCTCAGTGATTAGCCTAATGGGTCCACCTTTTAGGCTAAACTTGAAATCTTATATTTATGATCAACTCTTTCTCATTTTCTTTATTCAATTATTTACCAAGCTCTCTTAATTCTACTTCCAAAATATCTCTTGAATTTGTTCTACCTTCTCGTTGCCACACAAGATGGGCCAGTCATTATGAACTGTATAAAATTCCTAAAACCTGCCCTCTTTTCTCATGCCTCTGCATCTACTATTTCTCTGTGGAGAATTCCTTTATCAGCTCAATACCCTTTTCTGCCTGACAGATGGCTCCTACTCATCCTCTTATACTCAGTTCACCACCCTTCAATGAATTTGTCCCCTAATCTGCTTTCCCCTGGAGAGAGTTACTTGATACCACATCTCTATCATTGCACTTTCAGCATTTTAATGTTATAAATGCTGACTTAAGCCAAAATATCCAAAATTTGTAACCAGTTTATCAAGAAAATTTACCATGATGATAGGGGGCCAGTTTGACAGTATTATGTACCCCAGAAAAGCCATGTTTTAATACTGATCTGGTCTTTGGGAGCAGCCATTTCTTTTAATCCTGATTCAATATTGTAGGTTGGAAACTTTGATTTGATGTGAAACACCCAATTGTGGGTGTGACCTTTGATTAGATGGAGAAGTGACTCCCCTATTCCAGGTGGGTCTTGATTAGTTTACTGGAGTCCTTTAAAAGAGGAAACACTTTGGAGAAAGCAGAGCTGACAGAGAGAGAGCTGACATAGATGCCGGCACTTGGAGAAGAGGCACAGGTGTTTGGAGATACTTGGAGCCCAGCAGATGTTGCCATGAGATGTTGAGCCAACCAGAACCTGGAGAGAGCCAAGGGAAGCCAAGAGATGGAAGCCGGCTCTGGAGAGGCAAAGTGAGGAGCCCCACAAGAACAAATGCTGACCGCAGTGGACCAAGTGACCACCCAGCTGACAGAGGTGTTTCTGACCTGTTAGCCGTTCTTGAGTGAAGGTAACCTCTTGTTGGTGCTTTAATTTGGACACTTTCACTTCCTTAGGACTGTAAACTTGTAACTTATTAAATTCCCTTTATGAGAACCATTCCATTTCTGGTATATTGCAATCCAGCAACTTACAAACTAAAACGCAAAGTAAAACTGAACTATTTGCCAACAATTCATTCAGATCTTCTAATAGACCAAACTGAAAAATAATAGCTGGGAAGATGCTGCAAGGAATGAAGATATGTGTACAAATCACGGAGAAGAGAAGCCCTAGCAAATTCAAGAAACAAGTTTCATGTGGCCGGGGCATAGGACACAAAGGGCCCAAGAGATACAAGTGAAGGAAAACACAGAGGCTTCACTTGAATATCTTTATTTGTAAAAGTAAAGATGCTGGACTTTCTGTCCAAAAGTGGTGAGGAACTTTTAACAGATTTTTTTTTTTTTTAAGCAGGGAAGCGCATGAGCCAATTTGTCTCTTAGAAATATTACTCAGGCAGCAGAGTGATGAGATTAATTGGAGTGGTGCAATAATAGGAGCAAATAGTAACCCAGATCCAACAAATGAATGTCTACCCAAAAAGCATGGGTAATAGAGAGATAAGGGAAGATTCAAAGGATTTTAGGAGGTAGGAAGGACAACATGATGTTGGATTGGATACGGAGGGTGAAAAAGAGTGAGGAATTTAGAATAATAAGCCTGAAGGTTCTGGCGTGAATATTATAAAGCTATTAATTAAAATGGGGAAATGCAGAGGATATTTTTGACAAGGCCCGGGAGAGGTAGTGATTTTGATTCAGGTCTAATAATTTTGAGGGGCGTATAGGGCAGTACAAGGGCAAATGTCCACTAGGCACTTGAGTATATAAACAGTATTATAGGGAGTTCTAGCCTGGGTAGATAGATTTAAACTCATCAGCCTATCAGTGCTTGTTAAAGAAATAACTCTAAATGAGATGATCCAGGAAGCACACATGAAATAACGTCCTCTCACCAGGTTCAATGAATAAAAGATCAAGGATAGCTTTGGATTGAGGTGAAAAATAGGGACTAAAGTGAATACAATTGAGCATAATTTAAAGCACTCAAATGCTCAATTTGGGGGAAAGAATCACAGAGCACAAGCAAAAGAATGAGACTTTGTGCCCTGCACTCTGTTACATACTCTTTTTATTTCATTTTGCCCAGTCTTTTCTGTCAAAATAAAATTTTATCACCAGAGGAATCCTGGCCCCTGTGTACTTGGCAGTTGTGCTTTTGGTAAATGGCATAGCATACTTGCAGCAGATAGTAAAGCAAGTCTTCAACCGTGAGACTGTCTCCCAAATTCCTTGTTTATATCCAAGACTGGCAAAATGAAAATATTGGGCTTCTTGTTCAAAAATAGGAAATATGTGCTATTGACAATGGTTAAAAGTACTTTTTCCTTTCTTCCATGGTCTCCCTATCTAGTGTCATTTTTTAAAAATATGCTATTTAATGTTGTTCTAAAAAGAAAACAAAGTTTAAAATATCGTTAATTTTATTCTTCTTTATATCGTACAATGCAAGTTTTAAATGTAAATATGAGGAATTTATGTAGCAAGTGGAATCACCAAAATTACACAATATTTCATAACTTGTACACAAATAAATATTTTGTTCTTAGTAGAATCGTGGAAATGCTGCACAAAACTAACTCAACTATTTTTTATTTAACTCTTAGACATGCATATTCTGTCAACATCTCCATCTTCAGTTTACTGTTAAGTAAGGATGAATGAAAGGGAAAAGAACTATGGTTGCCTTACCTTTCCTCTTGTTCCTATGCCGTCATTTTTAGCATACGTGGTTGGCTATTAGACAGAAGTAACACAAGTAAGAAAAGATACAATAGTACCCTTAGTCATTTCTGTTTCTTAGAATACCACTGATTTCTTTCTGCACTTGAAGTAAGTTCTGATTAAAATGGAAAATGTGTCCTTTCAGGACTCTTATCACCGATGCTTTTTCTGTGGTAGATGTAATGCACTTAACTTGTGCTCACTTTGAGTCTCCTAAACTCCTACGTTGCACAGGTACATGGGAAGTCTATGCCATGGGCATCACAAATACCATATTTTAATGGGACAGTGAGAAATGTATACACGTGTTAGACCTATCTCTTTTGCTCATGCTTATGCTTCATCATACCATCAGACTTTACTTACAAAACCCAAGTTCAAGGAATATATTGAACATTTTCAGAGTATTATACCAAGTATCCCTTCTGAATGTAAGACCATGTAAAACTGTTCAGGTTTCATGCCCATAAATTGGCTCTATTTATAATCTTTTATCTCATGGTCTCTTCCTAGAATTCAGTGCCTCAAATGGGAGGGCATTAGGCTGACCAATAATTAAAATGGCAAGAATTATAAAGATACCGATCTCATTTGTTTCTTCAGCTGCAAAGTGAATGTCATTGTCCATAAAGAAAACTATTTGCTAACAATAATTGCAAATTAGCCATCTTCTGTTACACACCTCTCATGCTCACCAATATTTTTCTTTAGTATGGGATCAAGGGATCAAAGGGTGTTTTTTTCACCTTTGATTCACCTTTTGTGCATCATGTTCCTTCTGTATGCTTGACTTGCCACTGGAGAGAAAAATAATTTGTTATGCTGCAGCTCATTATGCATGGACTAGGGAGAGATTGAGAATAATGTATGTTTATATAGTATAGAGAGATGAAGGAGCAAATGCTCTTTCATGAGAAGTTTTATCATTTTAGATTTATCCTTGATATGTGCCAGTTTATATATGGAAGTTTATTTAAATTGATGAAGTCTCTAACAGTATCATTATCTAAATCTACATTTGCCTCTGTCATTGTCACATAATAGTTTTTCATTTACTAGGAAGCTGAGGAAAGAGAAGGGAGAAGATTGACTCTGTTTCTTAGGGCCAGATACATATGTTGCTTCTATAAATCATTCAGAATTCCTACTCTATTATGTTACCTTGAAGAAAAGAGTATATTTCCATATCCTAAGTCATATTTGCATTGTTTTTGTAATTCTGAAATTCTACCCCCTTGTTAAATAAATTATTTTTAAAACACCTAACTCTGTGAATATTCCCATCTACCCATTTAAGCAGCTCTGAAGTTATATTTGTCTGCAAGCAGTCCTTGGCAGAATATAGAATATGTGTCATTTATTTTACAGTGTATAAAAATTATTTACTCTCTGTCTTTAGTATAGATATAAATTTCGTATAAACCGAAGAAATAGTTTATACAAACAGATATGCTGTAAGTTAACACTAAGAATTGAATGTGAGCAATTTTTAAACTTAGAATAAAATAGTAGCAAATAAGATCTTGATATGGGTTTTCAAACAGTGTTATTTGATGTTTTCCTTTTTTATTCTCTAATGAGAGACAAAGACTTATTCTTGATATTACAGTTCTTTTTTATTTCATATTATACATCAATTCCTTTTTTGTTATTCATATAAGTGTAAGTTCATGTACAAACACACACGTATTTATGTATTTTAGTAGTCCTCCCAAAAAACTTTATATTAAAACACAAGTGATCACACCAAATGAGAATAGCAAACTTCTTTCATACTAAGACTTTTTATGTTACGATTTTTTTGAAATTGGAACAAATATTACTAATATATATATTTAAATTAGCATTTTTATGAAAGGCTTTTATTAAATTGATAATGTATTTTGCAAGCAATGGTTTCTTTAAAATTGAGGAATTACAATATTAGTGAAGACCTATGGTGAGCGAACATAGGCCAGGCATTGTGGGTATGAAGCAGTTTTATAGAGTTTATCTCATTTGATTTTCACATGAGGTAAAAATTCTTTTTGTCACCATTTTGATAATGAGAAAATAGACTTACAGAGTGTCCAAAACAACAGGGCTATTAAGATGAGTTTAGTTTGAATCTAGACTGACTCCAGATGTTCCACAGAAAAACCATTCTTGTGTTTTGCTTTGGTACAAAGATCCATCAGCCATTATTCTCTTCTGAAGGAATTGTTCTATATAATGACTTGGCAGCAATATTTTAATGGGACCATCTGTTTGCACTTTTATTTATTTATTTTTCTCTCTAGTAGCTATGTCCCTGTCTTTGTGAAATCACTCTTTGCGGGCGTGTCTCCTTCCCTAGCAGTTTCGGTTGGTATCCACCTACATATACAGTAGAAAATAATTAAGTGGCTTGAGAAAATTGATGATTGCACTTGAATTGGTCAAATTACTAAAGAATCAATAAGGTTGCCTCTGTAAGATTATTGACTGGGAGACTCATCACAGCCAATAACTTTACATTCAGCCAGTATTTCAAGGAGTGCTGGATCCAGGACTACTGCAGAACCTAAGTAGCACTAAAGAAAGCAACACAAGATTATTCTATTATAGTTGATGGAGTGAGTCATTTTCATTGTGTTGTAAATATGGTGTTCCCTCTTCATCCTTTTTTTGTCTCCTTAGTGTTTGGGGAAAAGATTTCAGTATGAACAACCTGCCCTTTCTTATGTACCTTAATTTATATTACTCATCTGTGTTATTGCAGGTTGATACAGGCAAAAGAGATTATTGATAAAGCAATTTTAAGACTTGGAGACTTATGATTTTAATTTCATGTTTTTTTTTTTTTTTTAGTTCTAAGTACTTAAAACAAGATAGGTAAGAAATTTTTCACGTATGCATTTTTTGTTGTTGTTGCTGTTTTTACATTTTCAATACACTACCTACGACTTAAGTCCTTAGCATGGACATCTTTTATTTGTCTTTTCAATACAAATCAGTATTGATAAAATGTATCTGACAAAATCCAATTTCAAGTTACAAAAACAGGATGATGCAGAGAAAATTAATAGGATAATTGTATTAAACCAAACAGAATTATTTTTATTATTTCAAAAATATTAGTGAGTTACCTATTGCCATTTAATTATTAAAAAGTTAAAGAATTGGACATTTGATATTCTCATTCCCATAAAAGTTATTTACATCTCAGTTTTATCTCAATCAATACAGTGTATGTGAACTTATTCATTACAGCATGAGAATAGAATAAACTTTCTGTAGTTAAGAGGATATGTAGATATTATTTTACCACATATTGCAAAGTTAAATACTGCCATATAAAATACATATGCTTATCCACCTGGAAAAAGTGTGTGGATAATCTGTGAGTTGTAAAATACAAGCCATGATCATTAATATTTATGATTGACAAGTGAGAAAATACAAATTATGAAACATGGATCATGATTATTAATCTTTTAGGTTTGACATTTTGTACAATAGATATAATTAATCAGGTTAGCAGCATTGTTACCTCGGGCAAAATTAGGTTTGTAAAATCCCAAGTGCAAAATAGCAAAAGAAAGTTTTTAGGTATCTTAAGCGATTAAAAAAAAAAAGGAAGAAAGAAAGCTGGTTTACCTCAGGGATTTAGAGAAAAAACACAGAATAGCCAAGAGTAATATATATTGTATATAATAATTATGCAATATCATCACATAGTTGTATATTCATCATCATCATGATCATTTCTTAGAACATTTGCATCAATTCAGAAAAAGAAATAAAAAGGAAAAAGAAAAAACCTCACACACACCATACCCCTCACCATTCCCTTTCATTGATCACTAGCATTTCAATCTACTAAATTTATCTCACCATTTGTTCCCCCTATTATTTATTTATTTTTAATGCATATGTTTTACTCATCTGTCCATGAGGTAGATAAAAAGAGCATCAGACACAAGGTTTTCACATTCACACAGTCACATTGCGAAAGCTGTATCATTATACAATCATCTTCAAGAAACATGGCTGCTGGAACACAGCTCTACACTCTAGTGCACTTCCAGCCCCTCCATTATACCTTAACTAAAAAGGTGATATCTATATAATGCATAAGAATAACCTCCAGGATAACCTCTCAACTGTTTGAAATCTCTCAGCCACTGACACTTTATTTTGTCTCATTTCTCTCTTCCTCCTTTTGGTCGAGAAGGTTTTCTCAATCCCTTGATGCTGAGTCCCAGCTCATTCTAGGATGTTTGTCTCACATTGCCAGGAAGGTTTACACCCCTGAGAATCATGTCCCATGTAGAGAGGGGGAGGGCAGTGAGTTTGCTTGTCATGTTGGCTGAGAGAGAGAGGCCACATCTGAGAAACACATGAAGTTCTCTGGGGGTGACTCTTAGGCCTAATTTTAAGTAGGCTTAGCCTATCCTTTGCAGGGATAAGTTTCATATGAACAAACCCCAATATTGAGGGCTCAGCCTATTGCTTTGTTTGTCCCCACTGCTTGTGAGAATATCAGGAATTCTCCAAATGGGGAATTTGAATTTTCTCCCTTTCTTGACATTCCCCCAAGGGGACTTTGCAAATACTTTTTTTATTCACTGTTCAAATCACTCTGGGATTTATCAGGGCATCACTCTGGACAAGCCTACAAAATCTCACGCCTTACTCAAGATTCCATGTACTTATGGTGTTCAATTAAACTGTCCACATAAGTTATATTAGGAAATGCACTAGTCAAAATATAAATTTTATACCAAATAAACAATTTTTTTCCTTTAGTTTCACACATAAGTTAAAGTTTTAAAATATGAATCACCATCCATTTTCAACACACTGCAATATTGACATTCTTTTGTTCTTCCTCATGCAAAAACATTTTTTAATTGTAAATTTACTCACTATCATTATACACGCTAGACATTCCTAGATTATACCATCTCAGTCTTTATCATATATCTTTCCTTCTGATTTCATTTGCGCCCCCAACCCTCTTCCTCTATCATTCTCACATTCAGCTTCATTCGGTGCACTAACATTATTGTATTACAGTTAGATAGTAGTTTGCTATCCATTTCTGAATTTTTACAATCAGTCCTGTTGCATAATCTGTATCCCTTCAGCTCCAATTACCCAATATCTACCCTATTTCTATCTCCTGATGGTCTCCGTTCTTAACTGAAATTCTCCAAGTTCTTTCATTAATGTTAGTTCATATCAGTGAGACCATACAGTATTTGTCCTTTTGTTTCTGGCTAATCTCACATAGCATAATATCCTTAAGGTCCATCCGTGTTGTTACATACTTCATTACTTTATTCTGTCTTACACCTACATAATATTCCATCATATGTATATACGACAGCTTGTTTAGCCACTTGTCTGTTGATGGACATGTGGGTTGTTTCCATCTCTTGGCAATTGTAAATAATGCTGCTATAAACACTGGTGTGCAAATGTCCGTTTGTGTTCTTGATCTCATATCCTCTGAGTAGATACCTAACAATGGTATTGCTGGATCATTGCCAAACTGCCTTCCACAGTGGTCGTACCATTTTATATTCCCATCAACAGTGGATAAGTGTGCTTCTTTCTTCACATCGTCTCCAACACAAAACAGAAAATGATAAGTGCTGGAGAGGATGTGGAGAAATTCTGTTTTGTTGATAATGGCCATTCTAGTGGATGTGAGATGATATCTCATTGTGGTATTGATTTGCATTTCCCTAATATCCAGGGAAGTTGAGTGTCTTTTCATGTGCCTCTAAGCTATTTGTATTTCCTCTTCTGAGAAGTGTCTGTTCAAATCTTTTGCCCATTTGGTAATTGGGTTGTCTGTCTTTTTCTTGTTGAGTTGAACAATCTCTTTATATATTCTGGATACTAGAGCTTTATCTGATATATCATTTCCAAATATTGTCTCCCATTGTGTAGGCTGTCTTTTTACTTTCTTGATGAGGTTCTTTGATGTGCAAAAGTGTTTAATTTTGAGGAGTTACCATTTATTTATTTATTTCTTCAATGCTCGTGCTTTGGGTGTAAGAGCTAGGACACCACCTCCTATTATAAGACTTATAAGATATTTCCCTGCATTTTCTTCTTAAAGTTTTATGGTCTTAGATCTAATGTTTAGGTCTTTGATCCATTTTGAGTTAATGTTTATATAGGGTGTGAGATATGGATTCTCTTTCATTCTTTTGCATGTGGATATCCAGTTCTCTAGGCACCATTTATTGAAAAGGCTGTTCTGTCCCAGGTGATTTGGCTTGACTGCCTTATCAAAGATCAGTTGTCCATAGATGAGAGGGTCTATATCTGAGCACTCTATTCAATTCCATCTATCTTTATGCCAGTACCATGCTGTTTTGACCACTGTAGCTTTGTAATATGCCTTAAAGTCAGGTATTGTGAGACCTCCGACTTCGTTTTTCTTTTTCAGGATATTTTTAACTATTTGGGGCACCCTGCCCTTCCAGATAAATTTAGTTATTTTTTTTTATTTGAAAAGTAAGTTTTTAGGATTTTAATTGGTTTTGCATTGAATCTATAAATCAATTCAGGTAGGATTGACATCTTAATTACATTTAGTCTTCCAATTCATGAACACAGTATGCCCTTCCATTTATTTAGGTCTTCTGTGATTTCTTTTAGCAATTTCTTGTAGTTTTCTTTGTATAGGTCTCTTGTATCCTTAGTTAAGTTTATTCCTAAATATTTTATTATTTTGGTTGCAATTGTAAATGAATTTTTTTCTTGATATTTTATTCTTTTGGCTGCAATTGCAAATGGAATTTTTTTCTTGATTTCCCCCTCAGGTTGTTCATTACTACTGTATAGAAACACTGCAGATTTTTGAGCATTTATCTTGTAACCTGCCACTTTACTCATTTATAGCTCTAGTAGTTTTGCTGTGGATTTTTCAGGGTTTTCGACATATAATATCATATCATCTGCAAACATTAAAAGTTTTACTTCTTCCTTTCCAATTTTGATGCCTTGTATTTCTTTTTCTTGTCTAATTGTTCTGGCTAGAACTTCCAACACAGTGTTGAATAACAATGGTGATAGTGGACATCTTTGTCTTGTTCCTGATCTTAGGAGGGAAGTTTTCAGTTTTTCCCCATTGAGGATGATGTTAGCTGTGTGTTTTTCATATATTCCATTTATCATGTTGAGGAAGTTCCCTTCTATTCCTATCCTTGGAAGCGTTTTCAATAAGAAAGGATGTTGGATTTTGTCAAATGCCTTTTCTGCATCAATCAAGATGATCATGTGGTTTTTCTACTTTGATTTGTTGATATGGTGTATTACATTAATTGATTTTCTTATGTTGAATCACCCTTGCAAACCTGGGATGAATCCTACTTGGTCATGGAGTATAATTCTTTTAATGTGATGCTGGATTCGATTTTCAAGAGTTTTGTTGAGGATTTTTGCATCTATATTCATTAGAGAGATTGTTCTGCAATTTTATTTTCTTGTAATATTTTTGTCTGGCTTTGATATGAGTGTGATGTTGGCTTCATAGAATGAGTTAAGTAGCCTTCCCTCTTTTTCAATTTTTTTGAAGAGTTTGAGCAGGATTGGTACTAATTCTTTCTTGAATGCTTGGAAGAATTCACATGTGAAGCCATCAGGTCCTAGATTTTTCTTTTTTGGGAGGTTCTTAATGACTAATTCAATTTCTTTACTTGTGATTGGTTTGTTGAGATCGTCTGTTTCTTCTCAAGTCAATATTGGTTGTTCACGCCTTTCTAGGAAGTTATCCATTTCATCTACATTGTCTACTTTATTAGCATAAAGCTGTTCATAGTATCCTCTCATTACCACCTTTATTTCTGCAGGGTGAGTGGTTATGTCTCCTCTTCCATTTCTGATTTTATTTATTTGCATCCTCTCTCTTCTTCTTTTTGTTGCATTCTCTTGCTAAGCATCCATCAATCTTATTGATTTTCTCATACAACCAACTTCTGGTTTTGTTGATTTTCTCTATTGTTTTCATGGTCTCAATTTCATTTATTGGTCTAATCTTCATTATTTCTTTCCTTTTGCTTGCTTTCGGGTTAGTTTGCTTTTCTTTTTCGTATTCTTTCCAAGTGGACAGTTAATTCCTCAATTTTTGCTCTTTCTTCTTTTTTGAAGAAGCATTGCTTTTGCCCATCCCATAAATTTTGATGTGCTGTGTTTTCATTTTCATTTGCCTCTAGATATTTACTGATTTCTCTTGTAATTTCTTCCTTGACCCACTGGTTGTTTAAGAGTGTGTTGTTGAGCTTCCATATATTTGAGAATTTTCTGGCACTCTGCCTATTATTAATTTCCAATTTCATTCCTTTATGATTTGAGAAAGTGTTTGGTATGATTTCAATCTTTTTAAATTTACTGAGACCCAACATATAGTCTATCCTTGAGAATGATCCATGACAGGAGAAAAGGGTGTATCCTGCTGTTGTGGGGTGTAATGTTCTATAAATGTCTGTTAAGTCTAGCTCATTTATTATATTACTCAAATTCTCTGTTTTTGGGCGGACCATGGTGGCTCAGCAGGCAAGAATGCTCGCCTGCCATGTCAGAGGACCCAGGTTCGATTTCTGGTGCCTGCCCATGTAAAAAAAAAAAAAAAAAAAAAAAAATTTTTTTTTTTTTTTTTTTTTTAATTGATCCTCTGTCTAGATGTTCTGCCCATTGATGAGAGTGGGGAATTGAAGTCTCCAACTATTATGGCAGATGTGTCTATTTCTCTTTTCAATGTTTTCAGTGTTTGCCTCATGTATTTTGGAACACTCTGGATCGGTGCATAAATATTTATGATTGCTATATCTTCTTGTTGAATTGTTCCTTTTATTAATACATAGTATCCTTCTTTGTCTCTTTTAAATGTTTTACATTTGAAGTCTAATTTGTTGGATATTAGTATAGCTACCCCTGCTCTTTTTTTTTCCTTTAACATGGGCAGGCACTGGGAATCGAACCCGGGTCCTCTGGCATGGCAGGCAAGCATTCTTGCCTGCTGAGCCACCGTGGCCTGCCCGACTCCTGCTCTTTTCTGATTGTTGTTTGCATGAAATATCTTTTCACAGCCTTTCACTTTCAACCTATGTTTATCCTTGGGTCTAAGATGTGTCTCCTGTAGACAGCATAGAGATGGGTCCTGTTTTTTAATCCATTCTGCCAGTCTATGTCTTTTGACTGGGAAGTTTAATCCATTAACATTTAGTATTATTACTGTAAGTGTAGTACTTTCTTCTACTATTTTGCCTTTTGGATTTTATATGTCATATCTAATTTTTCTTCTTTTTACCTTTACTGATAGTCTTCATTTCTACACTCTTCTCTACACCCCTCTCTCTTGTCTTTTCTTATCTCTCTCTAGTGCTCTCTTTAGTAATTCTTGCAGAGCTGGTCTCTTGGTCACAAATTCTCTAGTGATTTTTTGTCTGAAAATATTTTAATTTCCCCCTCACTTTTGAAGGACGATTTCGCTGGATATAGAATTTTTGGTTGGCAGCTTTTTTTTTTTTTTCTCTTTTAGTAACTTAAATATATCATACCACTCTCTTCTCACCTCCATAGTTTCTTTTGAGAAATCTATGCATAGTCTTATTGGGCTTCCCTTGTATGTGATGGATTGCTTTTCTCTTGTTGCTTTCCAAATTCTCTCTTTTTCTTTGACATCTGACATTCTGATTAGTAAATGTCTGGGAGTATGTCTATTTGAATCTATTCTGTTTGGGGTATGCTGTACTTCTTGGATCTGCAATTTTAATTCTTTCATAAGAGTTGAGAAATTTTTAGTGATCATTTCCTCTATTAGTTTTTCTCCTCCTTTTCCTCTCTTTTCACCTTCTGGGACACCTACAACATGTATATTCATGCATTTCATGTATCATTCAATTCCCTGGGTCCCTGCTCATATTTTTCCATTCTTTTCCCTATATTTTCTTTTGCTTGTTGAATTTCAGATGTTCCATCCTCCAGTTCACTAATCCTATCTTCTGCCTCTTGAAATCTAACATTGTTGGTTTCCATTATTTTTTTCATCTCTTCTACTATGCCTTTCATTCCCATAAGTTCTGTGATTTGTTTTATCAGACTTTCGATTACTTCTTTTTATTTTTTCCTTGCCTTCTTTATATCCTCCTTCAGTTCACTGATTTGACTTTTGATGAGGTTTTCCATGACTGTTTGAACATTCTGAATTAATTGTTTCAACTCCTGTATCTCATTTGAATTGTTGATTTGTTCCTTTGACCAGACCATATCTTCAGTTTTCCTAGTATGATTTGTTATTTTTTGCTGGTATTATGCATTTAATTTCCTTAATTAGTTTATTCTAGAGATTGTTTTCATTTTTTTTTTACCTAGGGTTTTCTTTCTGGATGACTTTGTTGTCTATCTGTTCTTTGCATTCAGTTCAGCTTATTCTAGTCCTCTAACTAAGGTTTTATTTAATAGATCAGAATTTTTCAGTTCTTGTTTACTTGCTTCTTGCCCTGCCTGTAAGGTACCTTTTTTTTTTTTTATTCCTTTAGGAAGGTCTACTTAGATATTATAGGCCCCAGCCAGATTTTCCCAGACCAAATTGGCCTCCTCTCAGGAGGAAAGAGTCACCTGCATCAATTTTCCTGGCAGGTGAGATACAGCAGGTTGAAAGACTTTCCTATGAAGCCTCTGGACTCTGTGTTTTTCCTATCTTGCCCAGTATGTGGCACTTTTCTGCCTGTGGGTCCCACCAGCATAAGGTGATATGGTACCTTTAACTTCAGCAGACTATTCCTGCTGGGGACATGGTTGAGGCAGAGGAGAGGTTGTAGGCTGGCTTTAATCACTTCACTTTTCCAGACCCTGGGGTCTGAATTCCTTGAGGGAGGAATTCCACCTGATCTGGGCCCCACCCCTCTCCTGAGGAGGTCACAGGCTCCAGACAAACACTCAAACAAGCTTAATTCTGCCTATGCCTGGTGCACTGGAGCCAGAGAAGCCCTGCAGCTGTGTCCAAAGAGTAGTCAAGCTGTAGAAACACAGAACAAAAAGAAAAAGAAAAATCTTTTTCAGAGCATTCTTTGGGTTTGCCAATCAAGAGCTTAATTTGATATGTTGCTTTATGTATCTCCAGGTCCTATGTGCCCCCTCCTTTCCTTCAGGGTCCAGACCACTTCAAATATTATGTGCTATCCAATCCAAAAGACCTCTGTTTTTTGTTTTTTCTTTTTTCCTTTTCTGTCACCCCTGCCCACTCAGCATCGGGGCAAAAACCAGCAATCTCAGCTTTTACTAGAAGTTCAGCTGCACTGGGGGCCTATTTTTTGCCGTCAAAATTTGTTAACTAATACCACAATTGGAGCTTGGTTGCACTCAGCCCCTGCTGCTGGTAAAGTCTCTTTCCTTTCCCCTCTGGGAAGCAGCCTGTGGGGGAGGGGCGCCAGCCACTGTGGCTTGGGGAACTCACGGTTCTGAGGGGACTCTCAACCGGTCCAGCTGGTCCAGACTGGGGTATGCTGTGTGTCCGGTCGCTGACGTGGCCCCAGCAGTTATTTTGTACTGTTTCTGCCTATTTACTAGCTGGTCTGGTGGACTAACTAAATCCTACACCGCACTAAGCCACTGTCTTGGCCTGACACTTCATTTATCAACCCTTTTTAACAGAATAAAGCATGACTTTGTTCTGGATCCTGGAGAGATCTTGCTGTGGCAGAAACTATTTTTAATTAACCATGTGCTCATGAGTTAATGAGCATTAGTGTGGACGATGGAGCAGTGATATCAGCATCACTGGGAAACTAGCTAAAAATGCTCATTCTTGGGCCCCAAATCAACCTATTAAATCAGAAACTGCATTTTAACAAGATCTCTAGGCAATTTCTAAACACTAAAATTTGGGCTACACCAAAATGACACCCTTGCTGAATTATGGCCAAGAAGAAAATCCTCCACCTGCAATAAATGCCTCATTCTAGAGAAAGTATTCATATAGTGGCAGTTTCAGGCTCCACAGCAGGGCAGCGTCCAGGGCAAATACTTGGGGATAGATAAAGTTAGTGCCTATCTTGGGGACTACAGCATTAGTATATAGAATAATCATCAGTTTCTTATAGGAACTTTGATAGTCAGCCTTCCTAATTAGACTGTTAGACTGGGAGTACAAATTAATGAAGGGATTAAAAGAAGAAAACAAGCTTTTTGCAATGAGCAAGAGTTAGTAGAAAAGAAAAAAAGAGAGTCAGTGAACATGGCTAATCACGGAGAAACTCGCTCGCTCTCTCCCTCCCTCTCCTCTCTTTCAAGCACTAATGGAATGTTTAACCTCTTACATATCATACCATATAGGCATAGCTTTGCCTTTAACTTCTGAGGTTAGAGACAAAATCTAATTTTCTCACTTTAATCACTGCTTTGACCTTTTCTGAATTCTTTCACATCCTTCCTCATTACTGGAATTTGGAATTGAGCATAATTCACTACTTTCTTAGAGAAGGCTTTGATCAAAATTTGTCATAATGGAAGGAATTTGAGCCCCCCAATTCCCACATCCTTTTAATGCCTTATTTCCTATTGAAACTGTGTCTTAAATAGTTGTTAAATAATTAGCTGCACATGCGGATTTACATTGTTTAACAGGATCTCCACGTGATTCATGTGGTCCTTGGACTACACTTGGAAAACTGCAGGCTGATCATCCAGCACACTCAGGTTCACCCCTGAAATTTTAGGGGTAAAACAAACAAACAAAAATATATCAAGGTCATGTGAATTTAATCATTGTCCTTTGTTAACAAGCGATAGATGTTTACATGAGTAATAAAATGAATGGATACATGTATTATAGATATGTTTCTAAACCTTTATTTTCTTGCCAGAATTTCAGCAAAATCACTTATGTGGTCAAACTTAACAGTTTCACAGAATTTATGACCTATTGGCAGCAATTCTCTAAAGGATGAAAAATTAAAAGCAATTGTGTTTTATATGAATACAATTTGAGTGTATTTCCCTATAAATTTAAATTTAACTATAAGAAATGAATTTAGTTTTCGTATATGCTTTAAAATTGTTCCTTTAATTTATGTTTAAAATTAGCTATTAAAACTATAAAAACAAAATACAAATTAAATATCAACACTTAAAATTAAATTATTTACATCACGTTAAAATTTTTTTGTAATTTAATTAAATACATTATTAAACACTGTATTAAAATGAAATTATTTGCAGTTCTAGCCTTCTATGTGTTTCTAGCTGTCAACGTAAAGAACCAGTATCGTGATTCACATATGGTATATCTATACTGACGGGTAAAGATTTTAGAGTGATTTGGGCTGTGTAGTATTGCACAGTGTTCTCCAGCCTTCACATTCACCTCTGGAAAACACTGAGTTAATGTATAAGTACCTTGAATTGGAAATGACAGTAAAGAGAAAATATGTGGGTGAAGGTGTGTGGGCAGTGTAGATTTTGCTGGCAAAAATCTATGGCATTTGTGTTATCAGAGCAGAAGATTTGCAAGTTAATTGATTTTTTTTTTTCTATTCCTAAAGTTCTTCAGCCTTAGTCAAGGCAGTGCCATCTGACAGGCATCTCTACTACCCACATAACTTCACCACATTTAGACCCAGTGTCTTTTGTTTTCAGTGTATAGAAAAACAAAGTAAAATAAAACAAAATATGATGAAACATTTTTCTGGACTCTGTAAAGTATGAGTCATCAGGTCAGATGTTTTCAGTTTAGGATT
>PVIY010039981.1:0-22711 GCA_004026745.1 Myrmecophaga tridactyla
CTTTCCTATATTGACTCAACAGGAAATTGAAGATCTCAATAGACCTATAATAAATAGATTCAATCAGTAATCAAAAACCAACAAAAAAAGAGAAGTCCAGGACCAGATAGCTTCAATAGCAAATTCTATCAAACGTTCACAGAAAAATTGATTCCAGTACTACTGAAGCACTTTGAAATTGAAGAGGAACAAATGCTTATTAACTCATTCTATGAGGCTAAAATTATTGTGGCACCAAAGCAACATAAAGACATAAGAAAAACAGGAAAAATAAGAACCAATTGCATTTTATGAATAAAGATGCAAAAATTTTAAATAAAATTCTGGCAATTTGAATTAAACCAAATAAGAAAGAAATGATCTACTGTGTCCAAGTAGGATTTATCTCACAAATTCAAAGGGTTCAACATATGAAACTCGGGTGTAGCACATGTCTAGCACATTCACAGAATGAAAGGGAAAAATTACATATTCTCAATTAATGAGGAAAATGTGCTAGACAAAACCACTGCCATTTCATTACAAAATCACTCAGAGAAAAAGCAGAAGGTCGCTTTGTCAAAATGATAAAGCATATATATAGAAACACAGCCAATATATATTTTAATATTTCATGTTTTTTTATTGTATAATATAACATATATACAAAGCAAAGAAAGACAAAAGCAATACTTTAAAGTACATATCAACAAGTAGTTACAGAACAGATCCCAGAGTTTGTCAGGGGCTAATATTCTATCATCTCAGATTGTTCCGTCTAGCTCCTCCAAAACACTGGTGGCCAGAAGAAATATTAATATAGTGATGCGACAGGCATATCATTTGTTAAATCCCATTTCTCTGTCATCCATCTCCCATTCTTCAGGGATCGTTGGTGAAGGACTTTCCCTCCTTTTTCATGTTGAGAAGGTGTGTCGACACTAAAGGATAGGGGGATGTAATTTATTGGCAATCTTGGAGAGGCTGGTCTCTGGCTTTCAGAATTTATCTGCCCTGGGAATCCTCTGGGAATTATATGTTCCAGGACGGCAAATCTTGTGCATGAAACCCTTATAGAGTCTCAGTTCGAGCCTTTGGAAAACACAGCCAATATTATACTCAAAGCTGACAGAGTCCAGGCCTTCCCCTTGAGGTCTGGAAAAATACAGTGCATTTTCACTGCTCCTATTCAGTATTGTACCGGTAATTTAGGAAATGAAATGAAATAAAAGTCATTCAAATTGGAAAGAAAGAAGCACAACTGTCTGTATTCACAGACAACATGTCCTTAATATAGAAAATAGGAATTCATCCCGGAGAAAACTCTTAGTGGTCATAGATGAATCCAGCCAAATGCAAACTCCAAGATTATATGAAAAAAAAAATCTGTTGTGTTTTCTATGTCAGAAAAGATAGTTCTTAACTGGATGTTTTTTTTTAATTCATTCGGCACAGCATTAAAAAACAAAATACCTAGGGATAATTTTAACTCAAGATGTGAAGCACTTATGCACTGGACTCTAGAAAACATTGCTGAGAGAAATTAGAGAGGACTAAAGTAAAAAGAAAGCACCTGCTTTCTTGTGTGGAAATAATTAATATTATTAAGGTGTCAATAATCACTGTCAGAGTCCCAGGATCCATTTTAGCAGAAAAGCAAAGGCTGATCCTCACTCTTATTGAGTTACGCTTCAACAGAACTACAGTACCACCACGACGTGCTGTGTTTATTTATTTCCTTGATTGCTGTTTGACAGGAGGCACGATATATTACTCTTTTTTCTCATACTCAGAGCATGGTTTAGTGATTACCATATAGTGTTGCTGAACACATAGTTGTTGAATGACTGAAAAATACATAATTGAGTGAATTGTACAGATATTGCTAACTATTGGGGAGAAAGGAAAAGCAGTAAAACAAACAAGCATTTTTGAGCGAGGGCAGCCCCATAAATCAGATTAAATATCAGAAGAGAGAAATCAAACACAAAAGATATTGTAGTGCTCCCAGAATCTCTATTCTGAGTCAGTGATAGGGAAACCATTATGGGAAAACTTGCACTACTAGAGCCCACAGCTAAAGAGAGGTGAGCAAAGTTCCAAAACTTTCTCCCAAGGATCAAAATTGACTGAAGATTGCATGACATTTTTTTTGTTACCTCCAGAGAGCTAAATATATTTTGGAGGAGAGAAACAACAGAAGATTTCATTAATGAGACTTATCAAAATTAAATCCATAATAAGCATGGAAACATAGATGCTTTGCCTACACTATCTCAAGTCTATTTTACCAATCTCTGGTGAAACATAATTTCCCCTTCTAGAGACCTCATGAGAATATTCATATCCCTGCCCTTCCTTGAAGCAGAGCTTCCAACTTCATCCATCACCATCAAGGAAGACTCAGCATTGGTGAACTTAGAATCCTGTTCGATAATTTCTGGGTGAATCATGGAGTCTAGTCATGAGTGTAGGGAATGTATTATGAGTCCAGGACCCTTTTTATTGATGGTGACATTAGAGGTTCAACAAGGATAGGACAGAGAGATAATAGTCCAATGTCCTACCCAGGTAAAACCTTGTGGTCAAGTGAGACGATGAATACAGAAAAGCATCTTCTATTCCATAGCTGTCTCATCTAACATTAATCACACTCATGGGCTTCCTTCATGGAAGTCACTTTTTAACCACATTTATCAATTTCTTCTTTAAGTCATTAAACAAAACCTCATTGATTAATTCCTTCATGGTAGGCACTAAGCATTATTCTCATTACAAATCAATGACTAAGACAGTGTTGTTTATTACAAAGCAATTACATCTAAATATGGCAATAAACATAGATATGGGCACATGCTATATCCTGAGGTGGTAACTGAAGTCCTGGTGAAGTGGATCCAAAAGTTTGGACTCATCTAGTTGAGGTTCATGAAAGTTTCCCAAGGCAGCTGAGAATTGAACTGAGCCTGGCTGGAGGAATATTTTCATTATATTAGCAATTCCAAGAGGAGATGGTGGTAGAATCCATCAAGAAAAGAAGACATGGACACAAATGTGCTATCAATAAAATTGTAAGGTGTGGTTAGGTTTAAAAGAAGATCTTAATATCTGATGAGCAATGATAGGGAGGGTGTGAAAAAAGCAACCTGAGCTTGGGCAGCTTGTAGCAGCCACATAGCAGAGAGCATAGAGTTTTGTCCACAAGATTAATATTCATGTTTGAAGCTATTGGAGAGTCAGTGCAGGGTTTATAGAAGGTGATGTCCATAAAAAATCTTGCTCTGTGGGAAATTCTGGATCAGTTTCTACTGTTAAGTTCCTGGGGAAGTGATGAGGGCTGGAAATTGCACAGTGGCAGTGGGCTTGGTGGTTTGGGAAATGAGTATGGGTGGGGTTCAATCACAGCATATAAAAATACACTTCATATATACTAAGCACAATATTGGACATTTTATAGTAATTATTTTATTTAATTATTTCAATTATTAAATGAAATTGGTATCGTTATTCTGATCTAATGGGTGAGGAATATATATTTTATAGCAGAGTAATTTTCTTTTCCAAGGCATGTAATCACATCTGGAATGAAGCTCAGAGGTTGTTTCCTAGGTTTTTGCATTTCACTAATAATTTTTCTTCCTAATCAATGTAATTTTTAAAAACAGTGTGAGACTTACAGAAAAATTGAATGGATAGTAGAGACAGTTTCCAGAATGTCACCTCCATTTTCCCCTATTCTGAACATGTCCCAAACAAAATACCATATTATGTTTATTTGTTACAAACAATAGTTTCTCAGACTCTACTTGTTTTTGATGACCTGGATATTTTTCAGGGGTCCTGATCAGATGTTTTGTAAAATATCCCTTAGTTGAGATTTGTATGATGTTCTCTTCATGATTAGACTGGGATTATTGTTTTTTTTGGAAGACACCATAGATAAAATTCTATTTTCTTTGCATTATGTATCCAGGGAACATCTCATCAAAGTGACTCTTCCCTATTGATGTTGATGTTCATCAACAATGCTTGTCAGGTTTCCCCACTTCAACGTTCCTCATTCCCCTACTTTTCCATATACCACTTTTGGAAGGGGATTAATATATGAAGACACACTTTAGGAGTGGAATTAACTTCATCTTCCTGAGAGCAGTATCTATATAGTCTTTGGAATGATTCTGTATGGGTAATTCTTGTCTTCTTATTCAAATATTAAATAATTGATTTAAGTCATTATAGTCTCATGACATTTATTTTATACTTTGGGTTGTGATAAGATGTTACTCTATAATGCTGTGTAGTTTATTTTAGGTTTGCTAATGGGATGTCATTGATCGGTACTCTGCATCTCTTTGATTTTTCTCACCCTTGAGCACTTTTTTTTAGTACCTACTTAATTTTGGATAGTACAAGATGATCCAGGTTCTTGTATATTTCAACCATTTCTCCAAGGAAATGTTTATTGAAGAATGGTGTTTAAAATCAAGTTCTAGACACTACATGTGCTCCTTGTTACTGAGACCTGTAAGAGCGCCCCATTGACGGAGTAAGGAAATATATGTGTCTGCCAAGTTGTGCATATACATATGTCTATAAATATGTCTACATGTAGCCCTCTATCTATAGTAAGGTACTCATGCTAATGTGTCTAATTCTAAACCTTTATCAAATAAAACATTGTTGACTCTTTCCCTTGCTTATGGTTAACCACCCACTGTGCAGTGTGAAATGTACTCTCCTCACCTGCCCTACATCTACTTTATTGCTTGATTCTAATATGGAAGTGATAGAATTGTCAACCCACACTCTGGTTAGATAAACTTTATCCACTAGAATACCGTGCTTATGCATGGTTTCTGTCCTATTCCTTTTCCAGACACCATTCATATCCAGTATTACCATTTCAGCACCTTGTCCCCTCATCATCTAAGTAGGAGTGCTTCATACACTTGTAATACAATAAGGTTGTTTCATTACATTTTGCATTCCATCTTGGCGTTCCTATTATCTTGACAATGAATCTTTCTTATGCATATACATCTATTTGCATATTCTTTGTTTTGTAAAGGTCAGTGTGTTTTAAAATATGCCTGAAGTCATGTGTCTATAAGTCTATTATTATAGAGAATAGATTCCCTGCTCTAAAAATTGCTCTGTGATTCACCTGTTCAACCCTCCTTCCCCTCCCCAGTCTTTTGCCAACCAGTGATCATTGTATTGTTTCTTTTGTTTGACTTATCCAGTCATACAGTTGAAATTATACTCACGTAGGATGTTTAGACTCACCTGGTTTAATTATTAGTAATCATTTAAGAGGCTTACTTGACTTCTGAGGATGGAAGAATCACTTATTTCTATCACTGAATAATATTCATTGTACAGATAGAGCAGAGTGTGTTTATCCATTAACCTTGAAAGACATCTTGGTTGTTTTCAGAGTTTGCAGTTTATACATAAAACTGTTATAAATGTTCATGTGTAGTTTTTGTGTGGACTTTAGTTTTCAAATTAGCTGTATACAAAAGGACACAATTTCTGCACTGAATGGTTAGCTTATGCTTAGCTTTGCTAGATACTGCCATAGTGGCATCTGGTTGCACCATTTTGGTTTCTTACTAGCAGTGAATGAGACTCTGTACTGTTCCTCAGGTATTCTATGTCACTGAAGTTTAATTTTGCAATTCCCTAATGACAAATGATGCTGAACATCTTTTCACATGCTTCTTTACCACCTGTATATCTTCTTCATTTCAGTTTCTATTCAGAATTTTTGCCCAATTTTTAATTGGGTGTTTCCTTTCTTATCGCTGGGTGTTAAGAGCTCTTTGCATATTTGTATACAAATAATTTATCAGTGTCTTTCTCAGAGCATAAGTTTTATATTTTTATGAAATCCAATTTATAAATATTCTTTTCTCATGAGTCATGATTTGGGTGCTATTTCTAAAAACTCATTACCAAAGTACAGGCGACCAGATTTACTTGGATGATTTATTCTAGAAGTATTATACTTTGTATTTTAATTTTGAGTGTAGGATTCATTTTGAATTAATTTGTGTGAAATGTATACAATGTCTGGTTAAGTTATTTTTTCTATTTTGCACGTGTGTATGCCATTGTTCCATAGCATTTCCTGAAGAGATCGTACTTTTTCCATAAAATTGTCTGCCCTTTGTCAAAGCCAGTTGACTGTATTTATGTGGGTCTATTTTTGAGTCCCCTAACATTTGACTGTGTGTCTACCGAGTTCTCACAGATTAATGCATGTGTCTATTTCACCAACACAGTATGGTTCGAACATCATATCTTTATAGTTAGACTTGAAATCAGGTAACATTGGTTCTACAACTTTGTTCTTCTTCAGTATTGTTTAGGCCATCTAGAACTTTTGCCTTTCCTTATAAACTTCAAAGTTATTTTTTCAATGGCTACAATCTGACTTCCTGCTTTTGGGAATGGGATTATGTTGAAAGTTTAGATCAGGTGGAGATGAAATGGCACATTATCAATACTGATCTTTCTATCCGTAAAGATGGAAAAAATTACTTAAATTTTTATTGTAGTAATCTACGTACAACTCAAAATTTCTCACTCTATCCATTTTCATGTGTGCAATTTAGTAATATTGATTATAATAAAAATTTTGTGCTACCATCACCAATATCCTTGTCCCAACACTTTCATCACATAGTCCAAAAAAAATGGTCAAGTGATTTTTGAATGAAATACAGTATAAAAGCATTTGTAGTGGAACATAAGACCTTGGGAAAAGCTTCAAAATTATGGACAAGGATGGCTTGTTAGCAATAGCATCAAGGAGAAGCAGGAACATTTGTTTACCCTCATATTTACAGATAAATCTCTACATAATAAATACTTATTTCAAAATGTTTGCAATACAAACCATAGCATTAATGTTAATTTACTGACAGCCACTTGTATCTAAACCTGCCTTGCTCTGGTCTCTGTTCCAGCAGTTTCATGAGTTATATGGAATTAGAGAATGAAACATATGTTTCAGAATTTATCCTCTTGGGACTCTCAAAAGACACAGAAGTGCAGCCCCTCCTATTTGCTCTGTTCCTGATGATGTACCTGGTCACTCTCATTGGGAATCGCTCATCATCCTGGTTACCGTCTCGGATGCCCACCTGCACACGCCCATGTATTTCTTCCTTGCTTACCTGTCTTTTTCAGACATCTGTTTCATCTCCACTACTGTCTCAAAGATTCTGGTGAACATCCAGACAGAGACCAAAACCATAAGTTATGGAAACTGCCTTACCCAGATATATTTTTCATGATTTTTATAGGATTCGACAGCTTCCTTCTTACTGTGATGGCCTAAGACCATTATGTGACCATCTGTACCCACTGCACCTCATGGTCATCATGAATCCCAGGCTCTGTGGTCTCCTGCTGCTGGTGTCATGGATAGTGAGTGTTCTGAACACTCTTTTAAATGGCCTAATGGCTCTGTGATTGTCTTTTCATACAAAGTCAGAAATCACCCACATTTTTTGCTACCTTTATGAGTTAGTCCACTTTACTTGTGCTGATATCTTCCTCAATAACCTCATGATGTATATTGCAACTGGATTTATGAGTGTGATTCCTTTCACTGGGATCCTTTTTTCTTACTCTAGGATAGTCTCCTCCATTTTGAAAATTTCAACAGCTGGAGGCAGGTATAAAGAATTTCTACTTGTGGCTCTCATCTCTCGTTAATCTTCTTGTTTTACAGTACAGCTCTTGGAGTCTGTCTTAATTCCGCTGCTACCCCAAACCCAAAGGCAAGTAAAAAAGTTCAGTGATGTTCACAGTGGTCACTCCCATGCTGAAGCACTTTATCTATAGCCTTCAAAACAATGACATTAAGCAAAGCCTTAAAAAAACTCTTCAGATGACAAACACCCCCTCTATAAAAGGATCCTTTGTCTCTAGTTCAAAGATCTGCTTATGATTACCACAGGTTAAATTCAGTGAATCTAAATATAGATACTCTTATCTGTTGTGGTTTGACAAATAATCTGCTTTTGCCTAACTCTGGAATTCCATTTCTTACTTTTGATCCATCAAAACAAAACAAAACAGAAAAACGGATCAAAAGTAACTTTTGTATTTTCTTTAAATCATCATTTGACCTTTCTGATTGTACTCCCTAGATTCAGTCTTGAGTCTGATTCCATTGGTTGAATACTCAGCAGTAAATATTTAATGCAGGTAATTGGGTACACATAAAATTATAAGCATTGCTGAAAGGAAGAAGATTTGTTACAGTTCTTGATATATGACATCAACTTCTTTTGTGCTATGTGCTTTCGTTGAAAATCATTAAACTTATCAAATGCTGAGTACCTGTTTTCAGGATCTGTGTTCATTGGCTCCATTAAATACCACATCTTGAACTCTTCCCACCATCTGATTTTCAATAATCCACACTTTTCTCTGATATATGACATTTTCATACACATCCTCAACATAAATTTGGTGAGGATGTAATATACAGTACGTCTCCTGTTTCTTCTATCTTTGCTTATTGTCACTACTCTCTGTGATGGTTCCACCAATGCAATGCTGCACTCTGAAAATTATTTCCATAGGCAGGAGCATTTTCAGGAAATTTCTCTTGGCACTTCCTGTGTAGGTATTGTATACCTACAATAATAGTCTTCATTTAGATTCTGAAAAGCCATATGGACACTTTGCCCATTGATCTCTTCATCTCTTTCAACTATTAATCCGGGATGTTAGGAAAGAATATCAGGATTTTACGGATTTAATGTGTTCTCTGTAAGGTATAATATGGCTAACACTTTGGTCATCACCTCTTCAATTAGCAAACCAGAGTGGCATTCAAGATTTAGACGTTGCTCAGACCTAATGCCTACTTATGAAAACTAAAGATCTGGTCATTTTTAAAATTCATTTCACACTCCTTGGCAAAGACCTGAGTTCATCTCTTGTTACAATGCATTAGTTCACAGCAGATGACTCTGTGTTTGAGTTACACCAACTTCTGAACTGTAGCTTACAGAAAAAGAGACTTGGTTCATGCAGTGCAGAGTATTTCTTGTTTTTGATTGTTCTATAATCTGAGAATTAAAAATCCTCCACTGGTTATTGTTTTTTAGAAATCTCTGCAGGACAATTAAATGTCCCGCTTTACTTTGCATCCCTTGAATCATGATTCTTAACAATATATTTATCACATAACCAGGAAGTTTGCCAAAATCGTTCCTCAATTATTTCTTTAGAGATGACAACAAACAATATATTGTGAATCAGATTTGCTAATGCTATACATAAACAAGTAGTATGCATTTATTTGAGGGAAATAGCATCATTATTGTTCTCACATACAAGTAGTTGTTATATTAATTCCAAAACTCCTATCCTATAAAATCTATTGTTTTGCCATCAGTACTTGTATATAAAAATTTAACCTTATGCCTTATTTTTTTTCAAGCTGATGTCTCTCTTTTTTAAAATTCTGTGTAACTGTATTTAGAAGAAACTCATTAAGCATGAAGTCTCAACAATGTTGAAGAAGATAGGGGTATTTTTTTCTCAAGTAATTGAAAATGTGGAAAACATTGAGATACAGTCAGCTGTGAACGTTTTAGTTAGGCTATCACCAGGAACATTATATAAACATGAAAATATCACTGAAAATTTTGGCTCTAGAAACTTACTGTATATTCTGCAATCCAGGTATTAGGAAGCTCTTGCCCGAAGTATTGGTTAAATAGGCCTGCTAGTTCACCATCCTCTGGAGTTAAGGAACAAAAACCAGAATGAGGAAGAAATAGCTGATAGGAGCCAGTCCAGTGCACCTGCCTGACACTATATCATGTAGACTTGATGATAGGTTCCAAATTTATACTGCGAGTGTAATTGAGAAGAGAGGGCATTGCATTTCTTCCAAAATTTCCTAAGCCTTTTCCTTGTTTTCTTTCTAACATACCCTAGGAAGTACATAGGGTCTTAAAAAGGATGTTTTATAAAACATGTCATGAGTAAGTGACGGGAACCATTACAACTCTGCCATAGACCTTTGATCTTTACTTCAATATCTGTTCTAGCAGATCCTGTTTTTCCTTCAGACATAAAGTCTGCAAGGGTTTAATCAGTAGAATAGTTCTCTTCCCCAAGTTTCTTAAAAATATGGCAAAAAGAATGATTCACACTGAATTGAGGGGATAAATTTGTTCTCATAGACAATTAAATTCCATTCTTGCACCATCTCTACATGACTAAAATGAAAAATCAACAGTATGTTTGTTATTGATGAAGCAAGTGCATTATTAAGTTTTATTTATTTATTTATTTATTTATTTATTTATTTATAATTTTGGCATTGGCAGGTTCCAGGAATCAAGCTATGTTTTATATTAAAGGGAAAACTTGAAGAGAGATATTAAGATGTATATTCCAGCAATAGAAATTTGCATGAATTCCTTGAGGGATAAACACCTGGTTACAAAGGGAACTATTTCTCCTTGAGAAATACGGAATTGACTGGTTTCTTCAAAATATCAATGTTTCACTATATAGAAGAAAGAGAAGACTAATTTTGAGTGAGCTCTAATCTCTTTAATTTTATAAAATTGTGTAAATTTAACAAATTCTTTACTGGAATGCTAATATGAAAAATAATTGAAAAAATGTTTGCTTCATTTAAAAGAATAATTTTTCAGATCAGAGGATGAACAAACACTTTCAGGACCAAGGAACACCATTTTAATTAAGACACAGTTAAGAAGCCATAACAGAGCTCTTAGCTCTTAGAATGTACCATAATAATGTTGCTATTCTCAGTGTGTGCTTATGTCCAAAATAGAAACAATGATTCCTTCCAGCCCTACCAAAAGCTGAGTTTCCAAAGAATTCAAATGATGGAGTGACATTATTTGATGGGAAGGCCAGCAATGCATGTCGTCATGCCCTCCCCCATAGTCAGCATTCCGGTTTCCCCTGATTTCCTCTTTACCTTTGAGCAGAGTCTCAGGAAATTGAAGGACAGCATGAAACACACAAGCATATGCATCAAGGGTGTCCCGGGAGAAGAAGGGAAGGGAAAAGTGGAAGAAAGAACATGTGCAGAATTATGGCTGAAAAATTCCCAATTCTTATGAAAGTCATAAATGTATATGTCCACGAAGTGCAATGTACTCTAATCAGAATAAATCCTAATAGATCTATTGTAAAACATATACTAATAAGAATGCAAATGCCAAAGATAAGAGGAGAATCCTGAAAGCAGCAAGATAAAAGCAATTCACCACATACAAAGGAACTGCAACAAGTTTAAGTGCCAATTTTTCGCCAGAGACCATATAGGCAAGAAGGCAATGGTATGATATATTAAAGGTACTGAAAGAGAAAAACTCCCAGCTAAGAATTCTGTATTTGGCCAACTGTCTTTCAAAAATGAAGGTGAGTTCAAATATTCAAAATTTTTATATATTAAGAGTGGAGACAGTTCATCAATAAGACCTCCCTATAAGAAACACTGCTAATAAATACTACTAAAGTGAGGTCTGCATGCTGAAAGAAAAAAGGAGGAGAGAGAGACTTGGAGGGGAGTGTAGAAATGAACATTATCAACACATGTAATTAAATCATAGAAAGAGAGAAAAATAAGATTTGATGTAAATCCCAAAGGATAAAATATTTGAAATGAGTACTACCTTCTCTGTAATAACCTTGAAGGTTAATGGATTATATCCTCTATCAAAAGACACAGATTGGTAGAATGGTTTAAAAAGTCTGATCCATAAATATGCTGCCTACAAAAGAGTCACCTTAGACTCAAGGACACAAAGAGGTTTACATGGAAGACTGGAGAAATATATTCCACGTATACAGTAACCAAAAATGTGAGGAGGTAGTTCTACTCATATTAGACAAAATAGATTTAAAAGCAAAACCATTATAAGGAAGGACACTTTATAGCAATAAACACTGCAATCTACTATGAAGAAATAACAATCAATAGTTATGCATCTAACCGGGATGCCCCAAGATACAGGATGCAAGCACTAACAAAACTGAAGTGAGAAATAGACATCATTACAATAATATATGGATTACATAATAAAGAACTCTCTCCAATACATGGAATATCTTGACAAAATATCAACCAGTAAATTTAGAACTTGAACAATATGATAAATCAGCGAGTTCTAATACACATAAACAGAACATTGTCCTCCAAAAGACCAAGATGTGCATTCTTCTTAATTGCTTATAGATCATTCTTCAGGATGGTTCACATATTTGGCCACAAAAGTGGTCTCAATAAATTTAAAGAGACTGAAGTTATACAAAGCAGTTTCTCAGACCATAATAGAATGAAGCTGGAAATAAACAACAGGGGGAGAATGGGAAAATTCACAAGTATATGGAAGTTAAAGAACACGCTCTTAAACAACCCATTGGTCAATGAAGAAATTGCAGGAGAAATCAACAAATACTCGAGACATGAACACATGAAAAATGAAAACAAGAACACAACATATAACTTTATGGCATGCCGTGAATCAGCACTAAGAGGGAAATTTATAGCCCTAAATGACTATATTGAAAAGGAAGGAGTTAAAATCAAAGACCTAAGTGTACATGATCTAGAACAGCAAACTAACCCCAAAGCAAGCCGAATGAAAGAAATAACAAAGGTTAGAGTAGAAATAAATGAAATCAATTAATGCAAAACACATTAACCAAGTGAAGGGGAAAATGACATGATCATTTCCACTGCTTTAGAAAAGGCATTTCTACAGCATCCTTTCTTGATAAAAACACTGCAAAAGGTCGGAATAGAAATATATTCTCTCAATGTGAAAAAGGCATATATGAAAAACATACAGATTACCTCATACCAAGTGGTGAAAGGCTAAAAGCTTTCTCTTATGAATGGGAAACAACAAAAGGATGCTCAGTGTCACCACTGTTATACAGCTTTCTCTGGGACCTAATTATTGGGGCAACAAACAAATTATTGGGTGGCTTTTTATTTTAGCTGCAACTGTGTCCATGGAAGAGTTTGCTTCTAGGTCCTCAATCTGGAAATTACATGGGGCAGTGAAGCAGGTTGAGTGGAGCCACAGGGCAAGACATGTGGTAAAAGCAAGAGCGCAATGGTGAAACCAGATCATGGAGTGGAGCTTAGCTGACCAGAACTTTTGGGATTGGATGCCTGGAATAAGACAAAAAAACTGCCAATCGTCCTGGGAAGACAAACCGAGAAAGAAACTCCTTTTCTCAAGGCGATATGGTTGCACATATTCGGTAATCTTTGAAAGCTTCTGTTTATCTCCAGGGAAAGATAAGAGATTCAGAAATAACCTAAGAAGAAGCTAACACTTTAGTATGGGTTGTTCTAAAAGTTCAGTATAAACTGGGTTATGTGTTGAAGAAGAGGTTCAACATACAGTAAATCTATACAAAAACCTGAGAATTGAGGGAGACTATGACTGCCAGAGTTATCCATCAAAATATTCAAATGCCCAGACTTCAATAGAAGATTTCAAGGCGTACAAAGAAACAGTAGGACATGACCCATTGAAAGGAAAATAAAAACATGAAGGGCAGAGTATGAAAGAAGTAATCTATGACATTAAGTAAACTCTTCTAAATAAGTTCAATGGGTGAAGGGAAGACTTGGACATAGAACTAAAGGGAATCCAGAAGACGATAGATAAAGAAAAGGAAGAATTAGAAATTTTGAAAAGGAATCAAATAGAAATTTTGGAGATGATAAATGCAATATTGGAAATTACAAAAATAATATACTGAATATTATAGGGTAAAGATTTTCAACAGCAGGTTAGAACAGACAGAAGAAAAATATCATCTTGCAGCAGACGTGCCTGCTGCAATGAATGATGTTTCAGTTAATTGGCTGGTGCTTAAATGAGAGAGCTCAACGTAGCACAGCCCAAGCAGCTCAGCATACGTCATCTCAGCACTTGCAACTCAGCCCAGGCCTTTGGGGAATCCAGAAAGAAAGCCCCCCAGGGAAAGTTGTTGGAACTCAGAGGCCTAGAGAGAAGGCCGGCAGAGATCACCGTCATCATTCCCAGATAAGAAATAACCTCAGATGAAAGTTAGTTGAATTTCCTCTGAAGAACTAATGAAATAAATCCCCTTTTATTAAAAGCCAATCCATCTCTGGTGTGTTGCATTCTGACAGCTAGCAAACTAGAACACCATCATCTCTGACCACAATGGAATAAGGGTAGACATCCATAACAGAGCAAAACTAGAAAATACACAAATATATGGATGCTAAACAACACAGTCTTAAACAATCAAAGGCTCAAAAAATTAATCACAGCAGAAATCAAGAACTACTTTGAGACAAATAAAAAGCAAAATACAACATACCAGAACTTATAGGCTGCTGTGAAATCACTGCTCCTAGGGAAATTAATAGATACAGAGGTCTATACTCAAAACAAGGGTAACAGATCAATAACTGAACTGCACATCTGAAGGCACTAAATGTTGTTTTGTCTCTGATATTTCATTTAACATACAGTCCTTAAGGTTCATTCACATAGTTGCATGCCTCACAACTTCATTCCTTCTTGCTGTGCTTAATACTCCATTCTTTGTATGTATACACCATGGTTCCCCCTTCCATTCCTCTGTTGTTGTACCCTGAGGCCACCTCCATCCATTGTGGATTGTGAACCCTTCCACTATAGGCATCAATGTGAAAATGCCCATTCCTGTGCCCATACTCAGTGCCCCTCATTTTTCAAGGATAGTTTTCTGGGTATAGAGTTCTTGGTTGGAAGTTTATCTCTTTCAGAATATTAAATATATCACACCACTACCTTCTTGTCTCCATAGTGTCTGCAGAGTAATCCACATATAGTCTTATTGAGCTTCTCTTGTATCTGATGGATTGTTTTTCTCTTGCTGCTTTCAAAGTTCGCTCTTAGTCTTTGACATTTGGCAATCTGCTTAGTAACTGTCTTCAAGTAAGTCTATTTGGATCTATGCTGTTTGTGGCATGTTGCATGTCTTGGATTTGTAACTTTATGTCCTCCATAAGAGATGGGAAATTTTCACTGATTATTTCCTCCATTAGTCTTTCTACTCGTTTCCCATTCTCTTCTTCTTCTGGGACACATATAACACGCATATTTTTGTGCCTCATGATGTCATTCAGTTCCCTGAGGCCCTCCTCAGGTTTTTCCATTCTTTGACCTATATTTTTTTTTGTTTGTCAGATTTCAGATGTTCTGTTGTCTAGGTCACTAATCCTTTCTTCTGTCTCTTCAAATCTATTGTTGTAGGTCTCCGTTGTTTTTTCATCCCTTCTTTTCTGACTTTCATTCCCATAAGTTCCGTGATTTGTTTTTTCAAATTTTCGGTTCTTCTTTGTGTTCACCCAATGTCTGCTTTATATCCTCTCTCAATTCATTGATTTGATATTTTTTAAAGTTTTTTTTATTGTGTAGTATAACATATATACAAAGCAAAGAAATAAAAAAATAAATAGTTTTCAAAGCATTCTTCAAAAAGCGGTTACAGTACAGATCCCAGAGTTTGTCATGGACTACCATACTATTCTCTCATATTTTTCCTTCTATCTGCTCCAGAATATGGGGGGCTAGAGGGTTTAAATTCTTTTTGTCATCACAATCGACTTTTTCCCCTTTTTTTGTGAAAAATAACATATACACAAAAAAGCTATAAATTTCCAAGCACAGCACCACAATTAGTTGTAGAACATATTTCAGAGTTTGACATGGGTTACAATTTCACAATTTTAGTTTTTTACTTCTAGCTGCTCTACAATACTGTACACTAAAAGTGATATCAATTTAATGATTCAGCATTCATATTCCCTTGTTAAGTCCTATCTTGTATGTATAATTCCACCATCAACTTTAATCTTACTTGTATTTCTTTTTAGATTTATTTGGGCTAGGACAATTCTAAATTTTTCATATTGGAAGGTTTTGTCACTAATATCAGGTAGGCACATAGGACTATCTGATATTCTGGAGAGACTGGGTTAGGTTTCAGGAGTTATCTAGACCAGGGACCCATCTACAGTTTGTAGGCTTTTGGCAAGTTTCTCTAGTACCTGAAACCTTTGTGGAATCTTTTAAATTGTCCCAGGTGTTCTTTAGGATTGGATGGAATGGTCCTGGTTGGGAGTTGGCAGGTTATGATAGGTAGGGAGGTCTACCTGAAGCTTGAGTAAGAGCAACCTTCAGAGTAGCCTCTCGACTCTGTTTGAATTCTCTCTGTCACTGATACTTTATTAGTTACACTTCTTTCTCCCCTTTAGGTCAGGATGGAACTGTTGATCCCGTGGTGCCAGGTCGGGATTCATCCTTGAGGGTCTTCTCCCACATTGCCAGGGAGATTTTCACCCCTGGATGTCATGTCCCATGTTGGTTGGAAGACAATGATTTCACTTGCAGTGTTGGACATTTAGAGACTGAGGTCACATCTGAGCAACAACAGAGGTCCACCAGAAGTAACTTTTAGGCATGCCTGTAGTCTAAGCTTCTCTGCTACCTACATAAGCTTCACAAGAGTAAGCCTCATGATCGAGTACATGGCCTTTTGATTTGGGTATCCCTAAAATTTGACACAGTATCAAGGGGTTTCCTGATGGTAAGGTTTAATAGTTCCATATTCCTCCTCCTCTCCCTCAAGGGACTTTGTCAATACTTTTTGATTATCTGCTTAATATACTCTAGGATTTTTCTAGGCATTACAGTAATCTATACAGGATAAAAGGACCTCTTTCTTCTTCTGTGCTTCCTGTGTTTCAATTGTTCAAATGAGCTATTCAGACAGGTTGAAGTAGATTATGCACTATAGAAAATTTCAGTTCCAGATCAAATGAAACTTTCTTCCATCAGTCTCAAAAAGTATGCATGGCTCTAAAATGCAGATACTGTCATTCTTACCCCTATGTTCTGAATTACTTTAAGTCTAACCTGTTCAGTTTCATTCTTATCTCTAAATATCAGATCATATATATACAACAGCCTCTCAAAATCCAAAAATAATAATCACCACTCTGGATTTAATGTGTCTGCGCTAAGAGCTTATAATCTAGGCCCCTGTTTTCTTTTAAGCATTTTCTAAATGTGACCATACCATTGTTCTTTTTTGTTTCTGGTTTATTTTTTTCTCACCAAATGTCCCACATGTTCATTCACATCGTTGCATGCATCACAACATTGTTTCAGGACATCATTTTTCCTTACTGCTGCATAATATTCTGTTGTATGTATATACCACGTTTTGATGATTCATGCACCTGGTCATGAGTATTTGGTTTGTTTACATCTTTTGGGGATTGTGAATGATGTTCCTGTGAACATCAGTGTGCAACTTTCTCTGTTCTTGCTTTCAGTTCTTCTGGGTATATACTAAGTAGTGCTATTGTTGGGTCACATGACAGCTCGATATTTAGTTACCTAAGGAATGGTCAAACTGTCTTTGTGGGCCCACCATCGTACATTCCCACCAGCAGTGATTAAGTCTCCCAGTTTCTCCACAACCCATCCAACATTTATAGTTTCCTAACTGTTTAATAGCAAGTATTCTTACTGTGTGAGGTGGTGTCTCGTATTCTTGATCTGCATTTCCCTCACAGCCAGTGAAAATGAGCATCTCTTCATGTGCTTTTGAGTCATTTGTATTTGCTCTTCAGAAAAATGCCTATTCCTATCTTTAGCCTATTTTATAATTGCATTGTTTGATCTTTTGTTGTTGAGTTGTATGATTTCTTTGTATATACAGGAAATCAAACCATTGTCTGATATGTGATTTCCAAATATTTTCTCCCATTGAATTGGTTGTCTCTTCACCTTTTTGAAAAAAGTCTTTTCAGGTGCAGAAGTATTTGATATTGAGGAGTAGTTTCCCATTTATTTTTTTGTTTTGCTGCTTGTGCTTTGCGTGTAAAGTTTAGGAAGCTACATCTTATTACTAATTTTGAAGATGTCTCCCTACATTTTCTTCTAAAAGCTTTATGGTGCTAGATCTTATATTTAGCTGCTTGATCCACTTTGAGGTAATGTTTGTGTAGGGTGTATGATAGGGTTCCTCTTTCATTCTCTTGGCTATTGATATCCAGTTCTTCCACGCCCAATTATTCAAAACACAATTTTGTCCCAGCTCAGAGGATTTGGAGTCCTTGTTAAAAATCAGTTGACCATAGATTTGGTGGTCTATTTCTGCACTCTCAATTCAATTCCACTGGTCAATGCTTCTGGTTTGTGCCAGTACCATGCTGTTTTGACCATTGTGGCTTTATAATAGGTTTTAAAGTCAGGGAATATTAATCCTCCTGACTTTTCCTTCTTTTTTAGCATGCTTTAGCTATTCGGGGTCACTTTTTCTTCCAGATGAATTTGGTAGTTAGCTTTTCCAAATATTCAAAGCAGGATGTTGGAATTTTGATTGGTACTGTGTTGAATCTGTACATCAATTTGGGGAGAATTGACATCTTAACTATATTTAGCCTTTCTATCCATGAGCAGGGAATGTCTTTCCACCTATTCACATCTCCTTTGATTTCTTTTAGCAATGTTTTCTTTGTACTAGCCCTTTACATCCCTAGTTAAGTTCATTCCTAAGTATTTGATTCTTTTAGTCGCTATTTTGAATGGAATTTTTTCCTTAACTGAATCCTCAGCTAGTTCATTGCTTGTGTATGGAAATGGTACTGATTTTTGCATATTAATTTTATATCTGCCACCTTGCTGAAATTGTTTATTAGCTCAAGAAACTTTCCTGTAGATTTCTCAGGATCTTCCAATTGTAGTATCATATCATCTGCAAATAATGAGAGTTTTACTTCTTACTTCCCAATTTGTATACCTTTTATTGCTTTGTCCCAGCTAGAACTTCTAGAACAACGTTAAATAATGATAGTGACAGTGGGCAACCTTTTCTCTTACCTGATCTTAGGGGAAAGGGTTTCAGTCTCTCTTCATTGAGTATGATTCTGGCTATCGGTTTTTCACATATTCCCTTTATCATATTGAGGTACTTACCTTTGATTCCTATCTTTTGGAGTGTTTTTATCAGAAAAGGATGGTGAATTTTGTCAAATGCTTTTTCAGCATCAATTGAGATGATCACGTGATTTTCCTTTTTGATTTGTTAATGTGCTGTATTGCATTAACTGATATTCTTCTGTTGAACCATCCTTGCATTCCTGGTATAAACCTCACTTGGTCGTGATGTACAATTCTTTTAATGTGTTGTTGGACTTAATTTGCTAATACTTTATTGATAATTTTTGCATCTATGTTCACTAGGGAGATTGGCATGTAGTTTTCTTTATTATAGCATCTTTACCCAGTTACAGTATTAAAATGATATTAGCTACATAAAATGAGTTGGGTAGAGTTTCTTTTTACTCAATTTTTTAGAGAAATTTGACCAGAATTGATGTCAGTTCTCTCTGGAATGTTTGATAAAATCCCTTTGTGAAGCCATCTGGCCCTGGGATTTTCTTTGTACAGAGATTTATGATGACTGAATCTCTTTACTTGTGATTGGTTTGTTGAAATCTTCTATTTCTTCCTGACTCAGTGTAGCTTGTTTGTGTGTCTCCAGGAGTTTGTCCATTTCATCTAAGTTGTCTAATTTGTTGGCATACAGTTGTTCATAGTATCCTCATATCATTTCTTTTATATCTTCAGGGTCTGTGGTAACTCACCACTTCCCATTTCTGATTTTGTTTATTTGCATCCTCTCTCTTTTTTTTCTTTGTAATTCTTGCTAGTGATCAATCAATTTCATTGATTTTCTAAAAGAACCAACTTTTGGTTTTATCAGTTATTTATATTGCTCTTTTTTTCTCCCATTCATTTATCTTTGCTTTAATCTTTGTTGTTTCTCTTCTCCTATTTGCTTTCGGGTTAGTTTGCTGTTCTTTCTCAAGTTTCTCTAGATCTCTTGTTAAATCGTCGATTTTGCTCTTTCTTGTTTTTTTAATGTAGTGATTTAAGGCAATAAATTTACCTCTCAGCACAGTCTTTGCCACATCCCAGAAGTTCTGAAAAGTTGTATTCTCAATTTCATTTGTCTCCAGATAGCTGCTGATTTCTCTAGTAATTTCTTCTTTGACCCACTGGTTGTTTCAGAATGTGTTATTTAATCTCCATATATTTGTGAATGGTCTCATTCTTTGGTGGTTATTGATATCCAGCTTCATCCCATTGTGATCACGGAAAGTGCTTTGAATATTTTCCATATTTTTAAAATTTATAAAGACCCTTTTTGTGCCCCAGCATATGATCCATCCTGGAGAATGTTCCATGAGCACTAAAGAACGAATATCCTTGTGTTTTGGGGTTTAATGACCTATATATGTCGGTTAGGTCTAATCCATTTATCAACCTGATTAACTTTTCTATTTCCTTGTTGATTTTCTGTCTGGTTGTTCTATCTATAGAGGTAGAGTGGTGCATTGAAGTCTACTACTGTTATTGTTGAAACATCTGCTGCTCTCTTTAGTTTTGCCACTGTTTGCCTCATGTACTTTGGAGTGCTTTGATTGGGAGCATAAAGCATTTATGATTGTTATTTCTCCTTGCTGAAATGTCCCTTTTATTAATATATAGTTTCCTTCTTGTCTCTTATGATGTCTTTACATTTAAAGTCTATTTTGTTTGATATTAGTATAGCTACTCCTGCTTTCTTTTGGTTACAACTTGTGTGGAACATCTGTTTCCATCCTTTCACTTTCAATTTATTTGTATCATTGTGCCTAGGATGAGTCTCTTGTAAGCAGCATACAGCTGGATTATGTTTCTTAATCCATTCTGCCGATCTGTATCTTTTAATTTGTAAATTTAGTCCATTAATGTTCAAAATAGTTACTAAAATGGCATTTCTTGAATCCACTATCTTATTTGGATTCTATTTGTCAGATTTATATATTCTTTTCCCTCTTTCTCTTTTTATCCCTTAAGCTACCCTTACTGGGACTTTTCAATTCTGTGCCTTTCTCCAGATCCCTCCCTCCTGTCTTTTCTTTTGCAATTTGCAGAACTTCCTTTAGTATTTCTCATAGTGATGGTCTCTTGTTGACAAATTCTTTCAGGATTTTCCTGTCAATAATTTATTCACTCCCTCAGTTTTGAAGGACAGTTTTGCTGGGTACAGAATTCTTCCCTGAAAGTCTTTTTCTTTCAGGATCTTAAATATATCACTGCCTTCTTCCCTCCATAGTGCCTGTTGAGTAGTCTGAACTCAGTCTTATGTGGTTACCCTTGTATATAGCAGATTGTTTTACACTTGCCACTTTCAGGATTTCTTTTTTTCTTCAACATTTGACAGACTGATTATAACGTGTCTTGTGGAAGACCTATTTGGATTTATTATATTTGGAGTTCATTGGGTATCTTTGACTTGCATATTGATGTCCTTTATAAGGGCTGGGAAGTTTGACCCCATTTTATCCTCAACTAATTTTACTAACCCTTTCCTCTTCTCTTATCCTCTGGCACACACATGATTCTTATATTTATGCACTTTGATTTGTCCATCATTTCCCTGAGATCCAGTTCATTTTTTCGATCTTTTTTTTGCCATTTGTTGTTTTGAGTGTTTGAAATCTGTTGTCCTGTCCTCTAGTTCACTTATTCCTTCTTCTATCTCTTCAGGTTTGCTGTTGTGTGTATCTAGTATATATATTTTTTTGGTCTACACCATCTTTAATCACTATGATATCATCTATTTTTCCATTTATTCTTTCAAATTCCTCTTTGTCTTCCTCTTGTGTCTGTTTGATCTGCTTTATATTACTGGCTACCCCATTTATTTTATTTAGTAGAGTTATATGAACATCCTTGATTAGTTGTTCCAATGTCTGTGTCTCCTATGGTGTTTAAATTTGGTCATTAGATTGGGCTTTATCTGTCTTCATCAAGATATGCTTAGTGGTCTTCTGCTGTCTTCAAGGTATGTAAATATCTTGATTGGTTTACATTGCAAGTTGATTTCCTTCAGTAGTCTAAAGACTTTGTATTTGTGTGATGGATGTGGAGCAGGATGCAGGGCGCAGGATGGAGCACCACAGTGAGGTGATGGATTGCAGTGCCAGTATAGGCACAGGCTGGGGATGTTATGGTGGTGCCTGTGAGTGATGGCATCCAGTGATTGGGGAGGATGTGGCTGTGCAGGTGCATGGGTTTGGAGGGTGTGGCCCTGGTGTGTGCTGGTTTATGGTTTGGGGCCCTTAGCATGCATGAGCAGAGCTGATGTCAGCAGGTCAGCACTGGGCTTTCTTTGGCTTGGGGCAGATGTGGCCTGGCTGTGCAGGTCTGTGTCTGCCCAGAGATGGGGTGTATTACTGGGGGCCATATGCATGTGGCATGTGTAGACCAGGGAGGGCCAGAAACTGATGTGCATGTGGGCAGAGCTTGGCGGTGTGTGTCATGGGGTTGCACAACTCTATGGCCTGGGGGTGGATGTAGCCTGAGTATGGAGGTAAATGCTGGCTGCTTTTATGCACTTTCAACAGCCTGCAGAGGGCAGGGATAGAGAGATAGGGCTCCACAGGGATGGGCAAGGCTGCACTTTTGCAGTATAGATAGATTGGGTTGGGGTAGGCTGCACATGCTTGGGGGGGGGGGGGGGGTACATGTCAGAGGTGTGTTGATGGGGCAGGGGCACTTGGAGCTTGGGGAGGGGTGGCGGATGTTGGGTGGTGGGGTTCAGGTGCAAG
>PVIY010039982.1:0-22605 GCA_004026745.1 Myrmecophaga tridactyla
TTTTTTTTAATTAATAAAAAAAGTTAAAAAAAAAAAGGGCAAAAGAGCACATGAAAAGATGACCAACATTACTAGTCACTATGAAAATGCAAATCAAAACCACATTGACTCCTACACAGGACATGACGTCCAGGGTGAAGGACTCCCTGGCAATGTGGAACATGGCTCCCAGGGATGAGTCTGGCCCTGGCACCCTGGGATCAACAACAGCTTTCTGACCAAAAGGGGGAAAAGAAATGTTAAAAAATAAGGTAGTGGCAGCTAAAAGACTTCCAATAGAGTTGAGAGGCTATTCTGTAGGCTAGTCTTATGCAAACTTCAGCTAGATATTGCTAATTGTCATGGTTTGCCAACCCCCAACCAAAACTATTCCTGTTAATCCTAAAGAACAGTTGAGGCTCTATCTGAGATTCTACAAAGGTTTCATGCACAAAGATTACTTTCCAGAATCTTATATCAATTCACAGTGGTGAACATCACCGATGTTCACAATTGCCAAAAGATCTAAGCAACCCAAATGTTCATCAACCAATGAATGGATAAGCAAAATGTGGTATATACATATGAAGGAATGTTACTCGGCTGTAAGAAGGAATGAAGGCCTGATACACGCATCAACATGGATCAACCTGGAGGACATTATGTTGAGTGAAATAAGCCAGACACAAAACGACAAATATTGTATGATCTTACTGATATGAACTAATTATGATAAATTCATCGAGTTAGAATCTGAGAATATAGGTTACCAGGAGATAGAATGGGGGTAGCGAATGGGGAACAGAGCATAATTTGTGCACAATGTTGATCTAGATTGACTGTAAATGTTTGGAAATGAACAGAGGTAATGGTGGCACAGTACTGTATTATTAACAGCACTGAATTATGGGTGTGAATGAAGTTGAAAAGAGAAGTTTTGGGTCATGTATGTTACTAGAAGGAAAGCTAGAGGATAAAACACAGGAATGTATAACACAATGAACCCTATTCTGGATGATGACTGTGGTTAATAGAGCAAATATAAGAATTTTCTTTCATGAACTACAACAAACGTTTGCCACTGTTACAAGGTGTTAATAACGGGGATAATATAGGAAAAAACTAATGCAAGCTATGGACCAAAATTAACAGTGATATTTCAGTATCCTTTAAATATAAATAAATCTATAGAGACAGAAATAGATCAGAGGTTATTTGGGGCTGGGGAAGGATAGAGGGATTGAGAGGTGACAGTACTAAGGGATATGAAGCTTTTCTTTTTGGAGCAGTGAAGATGTTCTAAAATTGACTGTGGTGATGAATGCGTAACTCTGTGATGATACTAAAAGCCACTGACTGTACTCCTTGGATGGGTTTTATGGTATGTGCACATATTTCAATAAAATTGCTTACATCCACCTCCCCCCAAAAAGAAAAAACAAAAACAAAATCACACTGAGATATCACTTCATACTCACTAGGATAGCTATAAAAAAAGATGGAAATTGACAAGTGCTGGAGAGGATGGGAAGAAACTGGAAGTCTCATACATTGCTGGTAGGAATGTAAAATGGTGCCGTCACTATGAAAGACAGTTTGGCAGTTCCTCAAAATGTTAAACTAAAATTACTATATGAGCCAGTAATTCTATTTCTAGGTATAAACCCAACATAGTTGAACCTTGAAAACATTGTGCTGAGTGAAAGAATCTGAAACAGGAGGCCCATATGATGTACTTCCATTTATGTGAAATGTCTAGACTAGGCAAATTCATAGAGAGAGTGCAGGCTATGGGGGTGGGGTAAGGGAATGGGGGCTGATGCTAATGAGTACGGGGTTTCTTTTTAGGCTAACGAAGATGTTCTAAAAGTAGACAGTGAGGTACAGGTTGCACAACTGTGAATTTACTAAAAGCCACTGAATTATGTATTTTAAAAGGGTGAAATTTCTGTTATGTAAATTATATTAAAAAAAAAAGAAAAAGAAATGATTGTTTGCAAAAAAAAAAAGTCTTTATATTAAAGAAACTCAAAATCTTTATGTTGCTACATAAGATCCTATTTGTAAAATGGCCCAACTACTTTAGCTAAAACTGGATCCCTTAAGGCACAAAATATTTATTTTATTTATCTTTGTATCTCCAGCACCATGCCGCAGGTTAGCTGACATGAATTACTAAGCTTACTACCCAGTAAGATTATATACAGTCCCACCACTTATTTAAATCTCTTGTTCTCTAATATTAAAAGTCATATTTGCTTTGAGCTGTAATTCACCTAATTAGAACACTTAATCATGAATAAATTCCATTAAAGCAAACATAACAGAAATGAGTGGGACTTTATTAAATTTAGCTTTCTTAATTCAAAAAATGCATCAGGTCCTGTCTTAAACCAGTCACAAAAGGTGCTGTGAAGGCAACAATTGATACAATTCCTCTTTCCTACAGGCTCAATCTCTATATAGTAGCAGAGGCAACTTGCATATAGTATGATGAGTATCCTAACAGGTAAAGGAAGCACTAAAAATGGGGAACATACATAAATTCTACGTATGCATTTTCCATGAGTACATTTTTTTTTTTTGTCTGTGGGCAGATCTGACTTGTTATATTTTACCTTGACTTAAAATTAGTTGGAATGGTTGGAGAAAGTCAACGATCAGAACCAGGATTTAAAATTCTCAGACATAACAGAAGTTTATAAATAGCTAAATCACTTGTCAGAAATGATGTCCAGTTACAAAGTTACACAATTTAAGCTGGAAAGGACCTTTACAAAAAAGCCTTATTTTAGAGCAAGAACCAGAGGCCAGACAGGTTAATAATCTTAACACTGACAGTCAGTGTCTTAGTCCAGCAAAACATCACATTCAAAGTGACATCTATACCACGCATAAACCTAAAACCTTTTCAGGGTACAACAAGCCAGGAATATATTTACCGATTTTTTCTTTCTGATGTACAAAATGTGAATATCTTCACTTCGATATTCTTCATCATGTTTTTCCAAAGGAATTTTTTCAAAGTCAAAATCCAGTTGAAGGAGCTATATAAATTTAAGAGATATACCTCAAATTTAATAATTCAAACAGATTTATGTGACAGAAATTAGAATAGTGATCACCTATGGGGACTGGGAAAAGGCATGTGAGAGTGCCTTCTAGGGTTGTGAAAATGTTATACATCTTGATGATAAATGGTAGCTACTTCAGTGTACTCACATGAAAAAGCTGAGTGGAGCACTTGATTTATGTGCCTTTTACATTAATAAAGTTGTTTAAAAATATAAAAAATCATAGTTTCAAAAGTTTGCTAACATTCCTCATACTCAAGAACACTGGAACTCTATGTAATACTTTTGGCAACTTCTTCTTTCATAAAATGTAGAGGAAGTCACAGAAGTAAAAACATATTACCTGCCTGTTTCTATAAGATAAACTCCCAAAGTCACATATACATTGTTCATATGTTCCTTAAAGCTAGCACCATGTGAAAACTTTCTCATAAAAGTACACACAAAGGTGTCACCAATATTATTTTATGTTGTTTTGTACATACTAGACCAAATAATTAGAAAAGAAAAAAAAAGTATCAGAAAAGATAAAAGGGGAGCAGTGCTGCTATTTGGTAGAATGGCAGGCTGTCTTTGGGTTCTTCCCTACCCAAAGCATCGTAAGATACTTGAACACAGTCGCACAGCCTCTCTGAAGGGCAATTACTACAAAGACATCTTGGTAGAATACTTACCTCAAAATATTTTTTCTCAATTTCTGGATTTTTCCCCATTGTTCGTTGTTCATAACAGCATATAATACAAGTCTCAGATCCAGTGAGATCTTTTAGGGTTTTCAGCAACGGTTCCAAAGACTGTTCACAAAGGAATATATTTTTGTTCATGATCTCAAAAGCATTTTTTTTTTTTTTTACCATCAAGAGAGTGGGAAAGTGAAAATAGCAATTATAACTCCTTTACAATTTACCTATCCTTGAATTAACCCAACAAAATGCCAGTAATGGTTGGTAAACTCCTCTGCCTAATCAACCATTATACTGATTTCAGTTTCCACAGAAAGGATTCAAGTGAGGGCGTTTTGGAGTTCCCAAGGAGAAATCAATGGAATGTACTTCACTTTTTCAAGTTTAACTATATTTAACTGTATATTAAATTAAATATATATTCAATATATTTTAACCTGGGACTTAAACATTCCAACAATTTACTCTACAAAAGCAAACCTGAACCTAACTTAAGCATAGGTTGACCCAACATTCTTTAAAAAATGAGTGATTTCACTCACACACCATACAGTGGGGGGAAAAAAGTGATGCCCACAACATTATACAAACTGATATCTAAGGAAAAGGCGTTCTGTGAGTCTAATAAATTTTACCACAGAACAATGAATTCTTTATAATGCAAGTGAATTCTCAATGCCACGATTAACATCTCCACTGGCAACAGGTAAGGGATAAAAAAAGGTAACCTTAGATTTTCATAACAGATCCAAACAGCAAAGTCCTTAAAGTTTTAGAGAAGCTTCTAGTAAGACACTTGTCTCCACATGACTCATAGGCCTGTATGTCAGTCATGGGCGCTACGCAGGGAATCTTTGGGAGTCTTTGTTTTCCCTTTACTGCTCCTGTCCTTACAGACCCGCCTCCTTAGCTGTCAAGTCCCTACGAGGAGAACCGCAGACAGGGCAGAGAGCTTGCCTTGGATTCTGCCCTTAAACCAACAGCACCCCTACTGGAGAGACACCCTGAATTCAGGGCTGTGAGGTGTGGAGAAGGCGCTTCAGAGCCCAGGGAGCACGGCGTGCCCGGAACCAACCTCCCTCCCCGCAGTTACCTCTTCGTAGTAGATGCAGTCTGCCATCAGAATGAAATCGGGTGCAGACGGGAAATCTTCTAGCTCTTCCCCCCTTAAAAACGTCAGACAGGGATTTTAAACGGTGCTTTAGCAATTTAAAACGCTCGTTTTATAAACAAGAGCCGGAACGTTCCCCTCCCGTTAGCACGCTCCCGGTGAAACGCGGCTTAAAGCGAACCACACACGGTCATCTGAGATCAAGCTGAAAGGCCATACAAACCATTTCAGTACCTTGGCCTGGACGGAGCCGGTGACGAGGTGCTGGTTCATGTTAATGTTCAGCTTCAGCAGGTCCTGCAGCTCCTCCAGGTCGGTGACCACGACGTGCGCCCTGTGAGACCAGGCCGGCTGAGCGCGGGGGCCCAGGCGGCGCAGCCCATCCCCGCGCCCGGCCCTCACCCGACGGCGGCCGCGAGGCCCACGGCCCCCCACGCACCCCGGGCCCAGCCCTTATTTGAAGGCGGCGGCCGCGAGGCCCACGCCCCCCCACGCACCCCGGGCCCAGCCTTTATCTGAGGGCGGCGGCCGCGAGGCCCACGGCCCCCCACGCCCGGGCCCAGCCCTTACCCGAGGGTGGCGGCCATGAGGCCCACGGCCCCCGTGCCCGAGCCCAGCTCCAGCACCGACCGCCGGCTCAGCGAGTGGGCCCCGTCGCCGGAGAACCCGGGCGTTTCCAGGTACTTGGAAAGGACGATCGCAGCGTCCCAAACCACGCAGCCCACGCCGCCGGAGCCGTACTGCTGCAGCCGCAGCGCAGTGCCGTCCCGCTTCTCCAGGACGCGCACGAAGCTCCGCAGCGGGTCCTCTGCCGGGGGCTCCGCAGTAGTCGCCATCGCGGCCTGGCCACCGGATGCGCGCGGTGACGTCACACACGCAGACGGCCCAACGGCTCGCCAAGAGCCGGGGTCGCGCCACGGCGCGTGCGCCGACCTCCGAGGCCCGGAAGGTCTCAGCGCCTGGGCGTGGCCAAGCCGGGACCCACGGCGCGTGCGCCTGCTGCGGAGCCGGACGGCCCGGAGGGCCAGGCGGCCTCGCTCTGCCCTGCCTCGCAGCCTCCCAGGTGAGGCAGCTGCCACGTTTCAGAAGCGCAGAACCGGAAAGCAGCCTCAGGGCCTTTTCAGCTGGTGGGACGCTGCGTCCCCACAGTAGTCGTGGACTTGAACGGAGGCAGCTCTCAAGATCCTCCCAAAGCAGGATCACGAGGCGTCTCCCGGCCTGCTGATTCCCACCCTGACAGTGACGTCACCTGAGCACTTTCGGGGTCACTGGGACGACGCGACGCCCCGAGGGCGCGGGTGCTCGACGTCACGGCACCCACCGCCCCGCTTTGTTCCTTGCAACGAAAACACAGGTTTCAAAAGTCTTTTAGAAATTAAGACTGAGGTGATTTATTAATCTTGTTAAGAACTCTGATACAAAGCACAGTAAAAGGCCACCGACCAGTAAATAAAACACGTGGCTTTTGGCTACTTGACAAATGCTGCTACGGCACCCTCAGCACACCCCATTCTCATCACGTTGAAAGAGGGGGTCCAAGTGCAAAGCAAAGTGTTACCCACTCTTCTGATTAAAAAGTTTAATAAACCTTAAAGTGTTTGCTGGTTTAAATATTACCAATCTAAAAAAATACTTTAAAATTTGAGTTAACACGAGATTGATTTATAGAGAAAGTTACTAGGGTTTTGAAGACAAGGCAGGTTTGGTTCCTATGCCATAGGAAACTTTGCCTCTGAATTTTTGAATTAGTGAAGTAGCAGATTGTATTATAGGCCTCAAGTCACTTAAATTTATATAGATTATTCGCATTATCTTTAAATATACAATATAAACAAAACTGTACATACATGGCATTATTAATCGTGTTTTTCAAAACAACAGGCAACTCATTAGCTAAAGACACCTTAGTCTGCAAAAAACAAAAGGCACATCTGAATGAGATACATGCTATATAATGGGCCCTTTTTCCTTTTTATAATTGGATTAGGTAGTCTTTGTTTATATTTTGACAAAATAATAAGCAGTATGTCCTATTACTTTCATTCTATTTTTCATTTTTGTATTCAGTAGCAAATACTGGCATTTAAGACATGGCATTAAAGAATTTAAGAATAGTAGGGGTTATTCACAATTCTCCTACATGTATGAAAAACTAGAAGACGGTCAATGAGGTTTGAAAATCAGTAACTATATATCCCCTATATTTGTGTAAATTCATTGCCATAAAAGGCCTCTCTCACTCAAATTTGAAAAACTGCACAAATGCACCATCCCCTTTCAGTACAATGTCACTTTAAACCATATTTTAGCAGAGTCTTACAGTGCAAATATACTGGCCTTTTGGCAGCACTGAGGATCCAAGACAAGGCAACGCTACTGATCACCTGAGGATAATGGTGAAGGACTTCTTTTTATTTTTCCAATTTTTAAAAGCTTATTTGATCAGTAGCACTTCTGTAAGAGCATTATTTGTAAAAAGTACTACAATACTATGCCTTTTTTTTTTGAATAAATAAAGAAAAAGAACTTTACAAATACCATTCCAGTGTCAATGACTACATACGGCTGAGGTCACTGAGGAGTCTCAGCGTTTTCTAACAAAGGTAGTCTGTACAATGGGGAGTGTGAAAGCTCCCGTTTGTAAGTCTTTGGTGGCAGTTTTGGTAGGTGAGGGCTTGAATTCTGCCTCGGTGGAACAGGCGGGGCTGGAGGACGAGCGAGACTGTTGTGACTAGAACTGAGCATGTGGCACCGGCGTGGCACTCTTGGAGAGGGCGTGCTGGGAGGGGTGTCTGGCGAATTTGGGTAGGTAGTGCTGTCTCTGAGCCAGTCCAGATCTCTGTGAAGGTGTCCCAGCGGAGGGGGCTGCAGACTGAGTGGACAGTTTATGAAGTGCTCAGGAGGCCGGAGGGGCACGGGCGGAGGGGCGTCAGGAAGAGGGTCTCTTGGCAGCGGTGGAGGGGGACTATGGAGAGGCCCATCCAACGCACCGGTAGGAGCAGGAACTCGGGGTTTCACCTTTGGAGGGGGAGGCTGTCTTGGTGGAATAGCAGGGGGGTCATCATCATATTTCATATTTCCCTCAAAAATTAAAAAAAAAATTAAACTATACTTCTGAAAAAATTTTAAGACAATAATTTTAAAAGACTGAAAGATTATTGCATGCCAAGTTAAATCCAGAGGTGTAAAATGCAGTAATCTGGTTTAATTATCAGATTTATGAGTAAATTACTTCCAGTTTAATATTTTCATATGTGAGACATTCTATCTGAAATCTTGGGGATATAGCCTTGAGTATTTTGCTTTGTGTATTTTAATTATGATAAGCAAGCAAGTGAAAATAGCACACAGCTTACTAGACATGAGAGAACATGCTATCAAGAGGACTTAATGTATAGCTTCTGCTTACTGGTAAGCGAATTCTACTTTCCTCAGTGAGGCTCAGAGCAGCAGTTCTTAGAATGTGATTCAGGGACGAGGAGCATTCAAGGGACATGTTAGAAATGCAGGTTCTTGTGTCCTACCTCAGACCTACTGAATCACAAACTCTGGGGGTAGGAACCCAGCAAATCTGGTTTTAACAAGCCTTCCAGGTGATTCTGATGCACCCTGCCTGAAGTTTGAGAAGCACTGGGTGAAAGTTAGAAGTATATTTTGAATACTAAAATTCTTTCCACCTCTGCCTGAAAGAAAATGTACTTCTGAGTATCTGTGAATCTTCCAAGAAAAGGTATTACAAGGATGAAACAACCTACATGCTTAAAAACCATAAAGAATAGCCAAATTATAATTGACAGACTCTTTATAAGAACTAGCACTATTCTGAAGATTCCAACTCAGAATAAGTTGAGGCAAACTTAGGTCCTATTGACTACCTTGGAATTTGAAGTATCATGATCAAACTTTTTTCGAGGAGGAAGAGGTGGTGGGATCAGTGGCTCGTCACTTAGTTTATGTAAACTACCACACGAACTGAAGAAAGACTCTGGGAAGGCAGAAACAAAGATTAGTTTAGCCATAATTTACAGTGTAATAATAAGACCAAAGTTTCTATCAAAACATACCCATCTTGCAACCTGTTTTCACCTCTGCTATGGCACCTGTCAAACTGCACTGTAGCTGACTGTTGGTTTATCTGTCCTTCCCATTAAACTGTAAGTTCTTTGAGGGCAGTTTATGCATTTTTGTACAGCACCTAGCACAGAGGCTGGTAAGTGAAGGTATACTATTTAATTAAAATTAAGTATGATATTCTGCTACCTGAAATGCCCCCTCTCCCTTTTTAATTAAACAAAACAAAAACCAAACGAAACACCATGCATAAGCAGACCCCATACATTTTCGAAGCAGCTAATATCAGATACACTGCCACACAGGTAATAAAATCTCCATTAAGGAGAGCTAAACATTTCTTCAGACAGAATTGTATTAGGTAACACTTTCTCTTTGCAAGTCTCTTACTGATAATGGACATGTTATACAACCAAGAGAATATACAAGATAAGTAAAATAGCAAACGTGAAAGAAGAAATATTAGCTACAGAAAGGAGGTTAGGAAGAGGTAGGACAGGGCGGTCAGGGAAGGCCTCACTCAGCACAGAGCAAAAGCCTGAAGGCGGTAAGGGAGCAGGCCATGAGGTGTCCGGATAAAAAGCACTGTGACAAGAGCAAAAGTCCTGCCTGGGCATTTGCCTGTTGTGTTCAAGGATTAATCAAGATCCCTGGAAGCTGGAGCAAAGTGAGTGTGAGGAGAGCCTAGTAGTTGATGAGATCTGAGAAATCAAAGGAGCCAAACTGCATAGGGCCTGTGGGCCCTTTCAGAGAACTTTGGTTTTTATTCTAATGAGATAGAAAGCCATGGAAAAGCTTCAAGCATATAAAAGACATGGTCTGACACATTCTAAAAGGATCATTCTGAGTGCTGTGTTGAAAACAGATTGAAATAGGGCAGATGGGTAGTTAGGATGCTACTGTAATCAGGTAAGAAATTATGGTGGTTTGGACGAGGGTGCAGCAGTAGAGATGGTGACAAACAACTTCTGGATATATTTTTAGGGTAAACAAAATTTGTTGATGGATCACATTTGGGTTTGAGAATAAGATAGAAGTCAAAGATAACCTCTAATATTTGTTGACCCACAAGTCAACAAGCTCTGCCATGTATATAGAACTTCCCGTCAGTTCTATTTTTAGAACTAAGATGGGGAAATGGAGGGGATGAATAGCAACTCAGTTTTGGAAAGGTTAAGTTTGAGATTCCTACTAGATAGACAGATGGAGATGTAGAATGGTCACTGAATATATATAATTTCTTCTCATATAGAAAATATATTTTTCTATCATTCAAAGTAATATCCAGGTTGAATAGGACGTGAGATTTTGTTGGTTTGTCCACGTTAGTGTGATGCCCTGATAAATCCCAGAGTGATTTGGGCAGTGAATAAGGAAGTATTTGTAAAAGAGGGAGAAAGGAAGAAATATTCAACTTCCGTATTTGAAGAATTTCTGATATACTTGCAAGCAGTGGGGACAACCAAATTAATAGGCTGAGCCCTCGATCTTGGGGTTTGTCCCTATGAAGCTTATTCCTGCAAAGGACAGGTTAAGTCTACTTAAAATTAGGCCTAAGAGTCAGTCCTGGAAAACCTCTTTGGTTCCTCAGATGCGACCTCTCTCTCCAAGCCAACTCAGCAGATGAACTCACCTGCCCTCCCTCCTATGTGGGACATGACTCCCAGGTGTGTAAATCTCCCTGGCAACGTGGGACAGAAAGCCCAGGAAAAGCCAGAACACAGTATCAAGAGGTTGAAAAAGCCTTCTTGACCAAAAGGAGGAGGAGATAAATGAGACAAAGTTTCAGTGGCTGAGAGATTTCAAACAGAGTCAAGACTTTATCCTGGAGGTTATTCTTACACATCATAAAGCTATCCTTTTGTAGTTTATGGCATATTGTAGTGGCTGGAGGGAAGTACCTGAAACTACTGAGCTGTGTTCTAGTAGCCTAGATTCTTGAAGACAATTGTATAAAGATAAAATGTTTACAATGTGACTGTGTGATTGTGAAAACCTTGTGTCTGATGCTCCTTATATCCAGGGTATGGACAGATGAATAAAAAGTATAGATAGTAAATAAATAAATAAATAATAGGGGGGACAAAGGGTAAAATAAATTGGGTAGATGGAAACACTAATGGTCAATGAACCAGAGGGATAAGGTGTATGGTATGTATGAGCTTTTTCTTTTTATTTCTTTTTCTGGAGTGATGCAAATGTTCTAACAAAACAATCATGGTAATGAAACACGAACTATGGAATGATATTTTGAGCCATTGATTGTACACCATGTATAGAAAGTATGTGTGTGAAGATTTCTCAATAAGAAATATAAATGAATAAAATAAAAATAAAATAATATCTAGAACTGCTAGTTCTAAAACGGCATAGTAAAGACATGCACACCACAAAACAACAATGAATATGAAAAGCAAACACAAACTTCAGTGAGGACAGAAACAACTGGATCCTGAAACTACAAAGCATGAAAGCAGACTGTATATAATACATTTGAAGGAGACAAATGGGAAAAAATGACACCTAAATGACAGCTATACTGACATGTAGCAGCAAATTTTCCCCACAGAACCAAAAGCGAGCTCAGGAGTTACAGGCACTCAGTACAATGGAGGGGATGGGCAGGAAAAAAGAGAAGTTGATTAAGTCTAATCGCTCTGAGGAGCAATTAGAACCTCAAGTCCTTTTCCCACTTAGTCCCTTTCCCCACTCCGTGAGGCCAGGGAACAACAGGCCTCATGTCCACTCTCACAGAAGACGAGGTTTTATTCTCTGGAGAACCTAAATCCAAGGCTTGGGGACACTAGTAAGATGTAAGATGCTCTGCTGAAAACAGATTCATTTTAAAAGTTGAGACTTCAAGGCAGGAGTTTCAAAGACCCTTCCTTCTTTAGAGAAAGAAGAGAAGAGGCCTATAGATACTGACATTTGGGGTTTCCCTCAATAAAGCAATCCCACCATACCATCACTCCACAGTGAATCTCACAAATCAACAAACTCGGCCCATGGATAAAGGACTTTCTATCAGTTTTATACTGCCTCACTCTAAAGTAAGAACAGAAAACTGAGAATACCAGACAAAATGAAAGACAAGATCTACAATTAAAAGACGAAAGGAACTTAGAAAAAAGAGGCTATACCAGAAACAAAAAAATAAAATTTCAAAACTCATATAATTAATATCCTGAAAGAGATAAGTGAATTCGGTGCATTCATTAACCAAAATAGAGGCAAAAAAGAAAAAAACCGAAAGAAAAAGGAAATTAGAGGGCACCAGAAAAGAATTCTTGAAAATTCAAACTCTAGCAATGACAGATGGGAGAAAAAACAGAAGAGTTGGAAGATAAAGTGAGGAAATTGCCCAGAAAACAACAGGAAAATAAGGAGATGGACAGTAAGAGATAAAAGACAAGAAAATTAGATCAATCTAGGATGTACAAAATTTGGACAAGGAGTTCCAAAAAGGGAGTCAGAGAAGATAGTGGGGAAGAATTATTAACAAAACAATACAAGAACATTTTCATTTTCCAGAAGTCAAAGACATGTAACTTCAAATTTAAAGGGCTCATTAAATAGACAGTAAAATGAAAGTAAAAAAGACCCACATCAAAGCAGGTCATTGTGAATTCACAGATCACGAGGAATAAAGAGAAGAATCTAAAAGTTTCCTGAACATAATGTGGCAGAGACTGCTATCTATCCTCCAGGATACCTTTCCTTTTCTTCTTTTTAGTAACAGAACCTCATGAATTTTAGCAAGGTGAATGGCTGCTTAATTAGAGACAACATTTTTGGGGCCTCGCTGGCAGCTAGATATGTCCATGTGGTTAAGTTCTACCCAGTGGGATGAGAGCAGGCGTGAACTCCCAGATCCTGTGATATACAAAGCTCCTCGCCTCCACCTACCTACGAGCTAGGAAACAACAACTGCAGCAGCTGTTCAGGACCCTAAGAGGGGAGTCGCTTGTTGAGAACTGTGAATTGCCCTGTTAGTCTGATAACCTTGTGGAGCATAGCTGCCTCTTCATTCTGGCGGTTCTGAGAAATAAATATCTATTTAATTTAAGCTACTGTATTTTTGGGTCCCTTTACTACAGCAGATATAGCTTAAAAAAAAAAAAAGAGTTGAGAATGTAAGGTCACTGACGGAGGATTTTTGTCTGCTGTGTTCATGGCATATCTCCAGCACCTAGAATAGTGCCTGCACCTACCAGGTGTTTAGAGTCATTCGCTGAATGAATAAATGGTGTTGGACTTGTCAATAGCAACTACAAAAACTAGAAGATGGTAGAGAAATGCCTCGGAATAGATTCTGAATAAAAATGACTTATAATTCTATACCCATCCAAACTATTAACTACTAAATGTATAAGCCTACTTTCAGAAATTCAAGAACTCATGAACTTTATGTCTTACGTATTCTTACTCAGGTAGCTGCTGGAGGATGTGCCCCTAGCAAAATGAGGGAGCAAATCAAGAAAGAAAACAAGGAATCCCAAAACCAAGGATCCAACACAGGAAAAAGGTGGAGGGAATTCCTAGGATGATAAAGGAAGTTCCAGAATGAGAGCTAGGCCAGAGGCCCAGAAAGCAGCCAGTTCAAACTGGAACAGGAAGGCAAAAGAGCACCAGAGGAAGTAAGCTTCCAGGTTAAAAGAAAGAATTGATTTGACCTTATGGAAAACTGCCGTGAAAGGGTGTGAAAAGATTGAGCAATGTGTGTAAAAAAAATTAACAATCAAAAACCCAAAGCATTAATGAGGTGAGGCAATTAAATACAGGACACAGAGTTGTACAAGAAAGGAAGCAGTCATAATACACACTACTTGACTTGGCAGAGAATAGTATTTACTTAAATGTAATAAGTATATTAGGTAGAGTAAAGGATGAAATCCTTACCTACCATAATAATAAATCAGAGAACACTAATTCATTAATAAATTAATGAATCAAGAAAGGACAGTATAAGCACATCATTTAGAATCGTGGCCTTGTTGCTAGAGAACAAGATAAGGGATGGGAGAGACAGGGAGTAGGAGACCACTGTTAATTTCCACTTCAAATGTTTCAGCACCATATGCCTTTTCAACTCTATGCATATACTACTTTGAATAAAAACAATTAAATCTGGAATTAAACATTTAGAAGACAAAATATAATTTTCTCATAAGACAGGGACTCCCTTGCTACTATTTAAATTATATACATTTTAGTATGCTAGAAAGAGAATTCCTCTAGAAAAGGAGAATCATTCCTGAAGCTGCTGTGTTTCTTTTCCGGTTATTTTGGGTTATTTGTTTTAAACAATGACCACAGAGAGAAAGTTCACAGCATTTATGTTATAAGTGATGATTAAATTAAAATGGTAGAACAGTGCTTTACTTAAGTACTGTTTGAATTAAGTAAGATGACTTGAAGAATGAAGTGACTGAGGCCCTCCTGGACCTGGTGCACAGTCCGCACTCCTCTGGGAGGATGACCTGGAAGGGGTGGGGAACCGGAGCGGCAGCATGAAATCACTGCTTACTCTGTGCCAAGTAACGTGCTAGGGACCCTACAAGGTTATCTCATTTAATCCTTAACCAGTTTAGAGATGTTAAGTGATTTGTTCAAGGTCACACAGCTCCTAGAAGACAGGTTGTAAAATGATGAGAATCGAATATAACAAGTTAGAATGGTACAAACTTGCAAGAAAATTATTTATTTATATAAATTTCTGTCATATATTCTTTAAGTGTTCTTAAAACCCAAATAATAAAAAAAATTAATTAACCTGATTATTACCTTTACAATTATTTCTTTAGAATCAACTCAATTTCTTACTTACTTGAATGTGGCAAGAGTACTGGAGCAAAGATGCTATTGCTGCCTATGGGAATGAGAAAAAAATAATTTGAAAAGAAAATAGTAGGTGTGGTTTTAATTTTTTAATGTTTGCATAAAGTAATACATGCAATAACACACACAGCACAGAATTTTATCATTATATTTTGCCATGTTAATTTTTTAAAAATGAAACCATTGCTCTTTATACCTGGAATGTTTTTCCTTTCTTAGCATACGTAGTTCCCCTTTTTCAGTCTCTTTTTAATTTCCCTCATAGAAGTTATCTGCTTGTTTACTTATTCACTGTCTAAAGATTGCTTTAAAGAGGTTAATGTGACCCAAAAAGTACTAAATAAATACTTACTGAATCAATAAATTAGAAAATAATACATATATAGACAACACACAAATGATGCTTCACTCCCTGTGTTAATCACTATTTTCCCAATTTAATACCATTTTCCACACCATACAGTTTGCAAAGGACTCTCTATTTCCTTAATTAAAAAGATGACAGGAATTAGCTGAACCAAGATTTCTTTTTTACCAAATAGTTTCTGCCAAGTACTTACCACAGGAACTATTGAGATCCACATCTAAGAACACACTGAGGTCTGAAGAAGCAGACACTGGTGGAGTCGATGGTGTATTTGGAGAGGTTGGTGCTGAGACTGTTGATTCAAGCTCAGTTTCAGTAATCCGACTAAAGCTGATTTTACATGGTTCTCTTTCTAATGGTGTCGGATGACCTCGTAACGTGCCTGAGGTAGAGCCATGTCGGCTTGTATTTGGCCTTATTCCAGGAGATTTTAAGGAGAAAGTCGATTTCCTAGGCTAGGAAAAGCAAGCACAATTAACTTGACTAACATTTGTATATAAAGCTACCTTATTAAGTCTCAAGGATACAATTAAGAGAGTACAATAAAATCCCCATCCATGTGGACATAATGTAACATTCCACTTTTTGATTTGATTGATCTAAGTTTAAGATGGACGTGAATATACACAAACTTCTTTTCACACTGTAGAAATAAAATTCTTGAAATTTGTGTGAAAACAACTTTAAGATGCCCTAAAACACCTGAACATAAACTTCTCCTTCAAATCATCAATATAAATTTTACAAATATTTACTAGGGACATGATATATGCAACATATTACCCTAGGTGATGCAGGGAAAAAAGGTTCCTTTTGCCTTGTGTGCTGGTTTGAAAGGATGTACTATGCTAGAAAAGCCATGTTTTAATCCTAATCCCATTTTGTAAAGGCAGCTGTTTCTTCTAATCCCTATTCAGTATTGTATGTTTGAAACTGTAATTAGATAATCTCCCTGGAGATGTGATTCAATCAAGAGTGGTTGTTAAACTGGACTAGGGGAGATGTGTCTCCAACCATTCGGGTGGGTCTTGATTAGTTTACTGGAATCCTGTAAAAGAGGAAACGTTTTGGAGAAAGTGAGAGATTCTGACAGAACAGAGAATGCTGCAGCACCATGAAGCAGAGTCCACCAGCCAGCGACCTTTGGAAACGAAGAAGGAAAACGCCTCCTGGGGAGCTTCATGAAACAGGAAGCCAGGAGAAAAAGCTAGCTGATGACATCGTGTTTGCCACATACCCTTCCAGCCGAGAGAGAAACCCTGGCTGTGTTCGCCATGTGCCTTCTCATTTGAGAGAGAAACCCTGAACTTCATCAGCCTTCTTGAACCAAGGTTTCTTTCCCTGGATGCCTTTAATACACTTGTTTTAATTGGGACATTTTCTTGGCCTTAGAACTGTGAACTAGCAACTTATTAAATTCCCCTTTTAAAAAGTCATTCTGTTTCTGGTATATTGCATTCCAGCAGCTAGCAAACTAGAACACCTTGTAATAAATAACCAATCTCTATAACAATGCTTTAAAATCTTTGGAGGAAACTGCTAGCATTGCCTCCCTCTCTACTTCTTAAAAAAAAACAAAAACAAAAACTCAAGCAGTGATAACCTAATGGAAAAAAAAAAAAAAGAAACCATGGAACTCAGATTCAGAACATTAAAATCTCAACTGCTAATTTATTTATAGAGTTGTTAAGATGAAATAACCTGAAACTACCTAGCTCTCTGCTTGGCTCAAAAATGGTGTTTTAGAAACGTTTTTATTTTACTTCCTTCCATATCTTGCTTCCCTTTCAGCTACTTCGAGTTGATCTTCTGCTACTTCTTCTGCCACTGCAAATCCCAGGAACAACTAGGAGCCGCAGCAGCGAATTCTGGTGAGAGGTGGGTCAATGGCAACCACGGGTCACCATACCCTCACAGCAGGGTTCTGTTCAAGTCAGAAGAACCATGGTATATCTCCCTCCTCCTTTCTAGGTCTTTCATTCCCTTGATTCCATCCAACTATCTGTCATTTTAGTTCTCACTTTCTTGCTCATGGCTTTTCCCTTAATATTAGGAGGGATCAAAAAGTGGGCAAAGAAATGGAACTGAGAGAGAGCTTTCATCAAAAGCTGACATTTTTCCCCATAATATATATAATTAAAAAGTAGTAAACAAAAGTAAAATAAAGTAAAACAAAACAAAACATCTAAAACCAGTTATTTGATTAAATTTCAAGGGAATAGGTAGTTAAACACTGAAAATAACATTAATTTTAAAAACAAAGCAATTACATATTCTTATTATCTAAGACTGTATAACCAGCCACAGGACGTAAGTATCAGACTTACAAATCTAGGTGGCTGTCTGCAGTTTCGGGGTTCAATTTCTAGTGACTTGTTGAACAAATAATCTGTAAACTCTTTTTCAGATGCACTTCCCATGGGGTTAAGGTTTTCAAAGAACCTCTGCAATTAAACAAATACCCATAAGTATATATTTTAGATCTTAAGAAAACTATATTTCATTAGTTTAATGCAAAAAATTATCAAATTAAAAGAGCATAATGTCTGAAAAGTCCACAAGGACTGCTAATTCCAATCTCCCTATTACAGACGGTATACTTTTTATGAAAGTTGCATATTCTAGTCTTAAAGTTCTATTAAGAAGACACAGACTTTCATTTATTACCACCTTAATGGTCAGTAGTTGGGATCACGTATCCCTTAGTTAACAATGTCATTTTTACTCATTGTAGCAACAACAGAATGATCAACACCAGAATAAGCCACCTAATGTGTTTAAAACAGAACTAAAATTATAAGCTACAAAGAAAATGCAGGGAAAAAAGTGAAGATAAACTGAATTAAGTTTTATTTAAAAATAATTTCAAGAACAATTATAGACAAACATATCTGTGTTAACTTCTATTCGTATTTTTTGCCTTTATAAGAAAATATTTTCTAAGCTTAAATATAAGTTTTTAAGTAGAAAATCTAGATGATTTAACAATGTGCCAAAAAAAGTAATCTCACCACCTGACGCTCTCACTGTTAACATATGAATGTTAGAATATTTTTCCAATGTTTTTTCTGCAGTGTGAATACCTGGATATACATACACATTACTTTCTTTTATTTTTCATTTTTTGGGGGCCTGGGTCTTGTGCATGGCAGGTGAGCATTCTACCACTGGACCACCTTTGAGCCTGAATATTACTTTTTTTTTTTAGATTGGGACCATGCCACAGTTATCATTTTTAATAATTTCCAATTTATATTCAATGAATTTTCCATGTGGTTTATTTATTTTATAAAATATAAATTTTGACTCTTGATTTCCAGAATTTATTTAACCAATTCCTATATGGGTAATTGTCCATAAAGGTGATTTCTAATTCTTTGTTAATAATAGTAATGATTAAACCCTTGTTCATAAATTTTTCTATACATTTCTGATAATTTCCTTAGAAAAATTCCTTAGAAGCAATTTACTGGATTTAGTTTTATGTAATTCTGAAGTGGTATAGAAGTCTATATAACAATAGGTACTAGGTTTTTATTAGCTTTAGCAGCAAGCAAAATGAACTTTAAAATGCCAGTATAAAGCCATCCTAGGGCAGGCAATGGTGGCTCAGTGGCAGAATTACGGCCTGCTGTGCTGGAGACCGGGGTTCAATTCCCGGAGCCTGCCCATGCCAAAAAAAAAAAAAGATTGTATTTTTCAGGTATTGGCCAGTTTTAAGAAAATTAAATAATTCTTCCAACTGGTTATCTAATTTAAATCATATGAGCCAATAGTAATTTAAAGACTTTTAATATAAACATAATGTCATAATTATTTACTGTTTTGGAAGGAATTCACAATATTAGGATACCACAGAATCAACAGGATGAACTATCGCTCAGAAAAGAACATCAACTGATAGACTGTCAGAAAACTCATCCTTTGCTATTTTTATACACCACACTTGCCACCCTTTCCCTATTCACAGTGTTCTTATGAGAATATTAATTCTTTAATATTATTTTGTCACATACAAAATACCTAAAATGGCTTCAGTCAGTGCTAGGACTAGTAGTGGATTTTCTTTTTCCTGTATAGACATCAGTAGACTCCTTCCATCCTATTCTGTCATTCACTTTTTAGAAGTGTTATTTGAACCAGCCGTACAAATAAGCAGTTCTCTCAAGACAAAGTATTTAATAATATTAATCACTGTGGATTGTTAGTGCAGAATATCTAGTACTTAACACTGCTACCGACCAATTACTCATAATCTTATATTGTTTTCCCCATACAGCAAAATAAATAGCATGACACATAGTTATTATATTTCTTAATGATCACTCAAGATTTAACATGTTCTCTTTTAAAGATAAGCAAAGAAAATATTTACCCTAATATCTGGTTCTATCCGTAAACAGTAAGGTTGATTCTGATATTGCTGAATTTCTCCAGTAATTTCAGCTACTTTCCTCCTCTTACTGAAATTGATTAACGCTTTCCCTTTCTTTTTTAAAAAGTCATTATTCCCTTCTTCAGTCTTCAGAATATTTGTTAAATATATTCCTGGTAAGAAAAGTATTCAAAGAAAAGTCTTTTAAAAAAATTTTATTTTTATTGTAAACACACATACAAACATTCCTGACATCCAAACATTAAAGAAAAGTATTTAAAAATTGGCTATTTAATCAAACATTTTGGGAAATAATTTAACTAGAAAAGCTGAAGACATCCACATCCTACAATCCATCAATTCTATGTCTAAAATGTTGTCTCTAATAGATTTAATCATTAATTCTCAATTAAAAATTTTTTAACATGGAAATATATATTTTTTAAAGCTTAAGGGTTAGAAAACTTAATCTGTGATTTTTTCAACTAATAGCCTGAATTAAAAGGGAGACTCAGTCATAAAGTCTAAATTGTAAGTGTTAAATACATTCTAATAAAACATTTCAATATTTGATTATATATATAATCAAAATCTTAAGTGATAACTTAATATATTAATATTTAACTCAATTTTGGATAAGAAGACTGACTTAGAAACTAATTCTGTTTTCCCAAAACCTATAATTTAGACAGAAAATTCATTATTCCTCACTCTTGGACAATAGGAATGTTATTAGTTCTTTTTTCATACATCATTACTGATATTCATTCAAATCAGTACTTCTCAAAAGGGGGCATTTTGCCCGGCAGAGGGTCTGTGGTAGTGCCTAGAGATATTCTGGTTGTCACGATGGGAGGGTTCTACTAGCATCTAACAAGTAGAGGCCCGGGGTGGCTGACCATCCTACGATGCACAGGACACCCCCCAACAACACATAATTATTTGACCCAAGATATCAATAGTCATGAGGTTAAGTAATTCTGACTAAAATCTTTCAGTTTCAATAGTATTTAATAAAAGTTCACTTTGTAAATACCCTGCTTAATATAATGCATAATAATGTTTTAATTACGAATTTAAAAATCACTTAAAAGCCTTTAGTAAATTATGGGGAAAAGAAACAACTGCAGATGTGACAGAAAAATGTAATAAAAATAATAGTTATCATTTCAGGAGTGCCTACTATATGCCAGACTTTGAACTACTTAGTATAGATCAAATATTTTTAAGCCTTACAACAACCCAACAAGGTAATTATTAATCTTTTTTTATGGCATGGACAGGCACCGGGAATTGAACCTGGGTCTCTGGCATGGCAGGCAAGAACTCTGCCACTCTGCCTCTGAGCCACCATGGCCTGCCCTAATCTTCCTTTTATAGATAAGGAAATTGAGAGTTTAAGTTTTATTTATCAGTACAGACAGATAATAAAAGTGTAAGAGCTCAGATATAAAATCAGGATAATCTGCCTCAAAAGGCTGACCTCTTTTCTACAAAACACTGTCCCTGAAAATAGAATATCCGTATTTATACTAACTTACCAAAAAAAGGCACACAAGGTGGATTGATTGACTTAAGTTTTACTAAGTATTTTTTAAAGTGATCTTGACTTAATTCCACAGCTTCACCTAAAATTCTCCGTTTTCTTTCTTGCAGTGCCTGTGAAATATATAAATTGAGTATAATTTTTAAATAATTCAATCATATTTCATAGATGTAGAGCTCTGAATATCATAAAAGTTTGAAAATATTTGAGGAACTGCTTATTTTTATTAAGAGGTAAGTGGTATCTTTTGTGCACTGCACCTGAAATGATTTCTCCTATTTTTCCTATAAATATAAAAATAAAAACCTGAAACCTCTGTTTTAGAGGACTGAACAAAAAAACTCTTCCTCTGGACCCCATTAGTTATAATTCTGACTGAAATCAGGGTTTCATGTTATTACTAATAGCTTTAGAAGAGGAGACTATAATCCCTCGGCATTCAATTATTTTCACAGTGAAAGTCCTTTGGGATGGAGGTTATGTTTTGGGGTAAAGAGGTAGGGTAGTAGGGAGAGAACATTTGAACAACAATTTAATAAGCCAAGAAATAAGAGTAATTTCTTTTTATATTTCATAATTATAAATAGTGTTTCTTACTGATAAACAATTACTTTTTTTAACCTGATAAAGGATATACACATACAAAAAATCCATAGCAAACATACTTAATGGAGACCCACTGAAAGCATTTCCTTTACATTTTAAGAATAGAACAAAATATTGTATGGTCTCTTTTAGAAAATACTTATAAGAAAATTAGGGTCTAGATTGTAAACTGTTATAGCAATCACATATATTCCCGAGCTTTTTAAGTATTATTTATAAATTCTGCGATGCTGTACATTATGTGTGTAACCTGGTATTTCTCTGGAACTTTGGGTACCTGTGTGACACTAAAGACTCAGAGGCAGAGTTCTACTGCTCTGAAAGTCAGCTTTACTCCATACAGCAACTGTTAAAGAAGCTGAAAAAGAGAGCAGACTTCCATTAGAGATAAGAATGAAGCTAATCTGGTTGGGACTAAGGTAAATCAGAAAGCAGGGCAAAGGCTGATATTGTCTGTATTTTAGAACCTTACCTTTGGTGTGATACAAAAGGAAGAAATGTTTATTTTGTCCAAAATTTAAATTTTCTGTAGCACATAATCTAACTTAACTTGCCTGGTCAGTTCGTTTAAACAACCTAAACACATAGAGCCTAGAATAGGGAATGAGATCTTTTCATTCCATATAGCTTAGTGTAATGCTCTGATACATCCCAGAGTGTGCTGGGCAGATAATTAAAAAGGACTGGCAGAGAGGCAAAGGATTTGAGAGGCAGAAAGCTAGAGCCTGCAGGAGTACATGGATGGGAACACAGGACTAGGAAGTCAGCCAGGCCATGCTCCTTGGGCTTGCTACCCTCATCAGTGCAGCCCCGGGACCGGCAACTCAACCCACACACCAGGCACCCGAACCCCGTCACCCACTCCCATTCCCCACACTCCAGGTGCTCCCACCCGACTAGGTCCCAGGGCATGTGTACCTGCCCTCCACCCCCACCCCAAGTGCAGCCCAACCCG
>PVIY010039983.1:0-22710 GCA_004026745.1 Myrmecophaga tridactyla
TTTCTGTCAGTCCTGCCCCCTTGGCACCGGGGCAAAAATGAGCAACCTCTGCTTAGATCAGGTTCACCTATGCTGGGGGCCTATTTTTAGTAGTCAGAATTTGTTAATTAGTTCTACAATTGGCGTTTGATTGTGCCCAGTCCCTGCTGCTGGTAAAGTCCTTTCCTTTCCCCTCTGGGAAGTGGCCTGTTGGGGAGGGGTGCTGGCCGCCGCAGCTTTGGGAACTCACGGTTCTGGGGGGTGCTCACAGCTGGTCCAGCTGGTCCAGACTGGGATATGCTGTGTGTCTGTTCACTGACGTGGCCCCAGGAGCTGTTCTATACTGTTTCTGGTTATTTAGTAGTTGTTCTGGAGGACAAACTAAAATGCACACGTTGTTAAGCCGCCATCCCAGAATCTACGTTCTTAAGGGTTGATGAAATAAATCTGTCATACTAAATTTGAGGTAATTCAAGGCATCCTGTTGAAGATGTCCTCCCTGAAACACACTTCACATATAATCAGTGTTTCTTAAATTTTACCGATGATCCAAATAGCAAACTCCCCCAGAACAAAATTTTTTTGAAATCACAACCTGTGTTCTATCCAAATTCAGTATTCTACTCTATAAAGCATTTTATTCGTTTTGCTATTATAAATACAAAACAAATACAAAATGAAGTAGTATAATTTCTACTTCATTACTTATACTATACTATTAGTTAATGGAAGAGATCCTCTTGAATTTTATAATATTGATCTAAACCAAAAGCATGTGTCAGATGATTTATCTTCTCTATCTTGGTGTCACAATATTTTGAAAGCCTAGATTTCCATAAATAGTAACTACAGATGGCAACCATTTTTTCACTGCTTTATCATCCACAGAGCGTTGACTCTCCAAGTAGAGATACTCAGATGCTGCCAAAGCAGCTAAATAATATATTGGTTTTAGGCTACTATTGGAAGGATATTTGGTGTGTGTTACTTACTAGGAATTCTATGGTATCATGTATTGGAGAGGAATGTTCACTTATTCAACAAATGCAGTCGATGGCCTCCTTTAACTCTCTCAAAGAAATGACATTTTCAGTGGAGAAATGACTGATGTGGTTCTTTTTGTGATTCTCACTACAAAAGGCTGAACCAGTAATCCTCAAAGGACTCGTTATCAAGACCACCAGCTCTCTTAGCTTGAATTTCATTTAACTGCAGTGAATTGAAATATATGCAAAATATATTTTTAGTTTTATCTTAAATTTGTTGATTGAAAAATATCTAGCTTTGCAGAAATATTTATTAAATAAGCCAACTTTGACCCATTCTTTAAAAATAAGCCATGAGTTCATTATATTACCCAGGTTTTTATCCTTTATCATGGCATTGGGTTTTTTCCCCTCTTTGAGGAAAAGTTAATTCAACTTTGAATTCAAAACATTGGCCAATATCTTTCTCTTCAACTAAAATATGGTATACCTATGCTATATAGCAAGCTTTCAAAGTTGCATCTTGTATCATTAAAATTTTATGTAAGAAGATGAATACTCAAGTTAATGTTTTATCTTTCTTAAAGACTCTTGAAGACATTAAGAATGTCTTCATTCAGAGCTAAACTTTGATGTAAGTTATTCTTAGTGATTGTTGTAAGTGGATTTTAGTATATTTGGAATAAAAAATTATCTTGAAAAAATCAGCTTTCTCAGTGTATAAATGGCACTATCTATACACCCACCCCTACATTTTTTCTAGGCAATATCTTGATCACTTTAAAATTTATATAATGTAAAAAAAAGTATATAAAATGTTGAAAATCTTCAGTTATTTTACTACCAAGTGTGTTTTATACCTTTATAAGTACCATCATTAAAAATATAGTCAGCATAGACCACTAAAATAACCAAATTACTAATGTTACTGCTATTAACTAGTGTTAAGTTAAAGATCCTGTCTATCAAGCAATTACTCAAATATGTATTTTTAGTACATTTAAATGTATCATTTGTTAATAGCTATCAGTGGTGGCACTTTATTATTTTTTAGCTTTGTCTCTCTTATGTATTTAGTTTTGATTCTATACAGATTTGACCATTTCTAAGGTATGTGGATGGTTTCATCAAAATTATTCCTGTTTTATGAGCTCTACCTGCTAACATGAATTTTAAACTGATCTTAAAGGAAGCAGCAAGCAACTTAAAATTTTTTCCTTGTTTGATATTATATTATTCCTATCAAAGACTTCTATCTTTCTATTATTTAACTTGAAAAAAAAACCTAGGAATTTCTCTTAGAAATGTTCTTTAACTTTATTATGAATAATTTAAAATATTTGAAAACAGAGGAGAGCATAATTAACTCTGTGTAGCTCCCACCTAATTTTTTTTATTAATCATTTTTTTGTTAGAGAAATTCAAGGCTTACAAAAATATCATGCATAAAATATGTAAAATAGAGTTCCCATATACCACCACTTTAACACCATATTCAGGTGGTACATTGTTTTAATTCATGAAACAACATCTTTATAATTATACTATTAACTATAATCCATTATTTATAATAGGACTCACTATTTTGTACAATCCCATGTGTTTTCTTTTAATTTTTATTCTAGTAACCTATAGAGTACCTAAAATTTCCCCTTTTAACCACATTCACATTATAATTCAGTGCTGTTAATTACACTTACAATGTTGTGCTATCATCACCACCATCCATTACCAAAACTTTGCAGACAACCCAAATAGAAACATTAATTCCCCATTCCCAAATCCCAACCCAGCCCCTGGGAATCTATATTCTAGATTCTGATTCTATGAGTTTGCTTATTCTAATTTTTTCATATCAGTGAGATTATACCATACTTGTCCTTTACTGTTTGACTTATTTCACTCAACATGATGTCTTCAGGATTCATCTATGTTGTTGCATTCATCAGAATTTCATTCCTTTTTACCACTGAATAATATTCTATTATATGTATCCACTACAGTTTGTTTATCCATTCATCAAATGATGGACATGTGGATTCCTTCCATCTTTTTGGCAATCGTGAATAATGCTACTATGAACATTGGTGTGCAAATATCTGTTCAAATCTCTGCTTTCAGTTCCTTTGGATAGATAGCTAATAGTGGAATTGCCCAGTCATATGAATTCTTTATTTAGTTTTCTAAGGAACAGCCTAACTGTCCTCCACAGTGACTGCACCATTTTACATTGCCACCAGCAATGAATGAGTGTTCCTGTTTCTCCAGATTTTCTCCAACACTTGTAATTTTCTGTTTTTTTTTTTTAAATAGTAGCCATTCTAGTGGGTGGGAAATATCCAATTGTGGCTTGGATTGGCACTTTCCTAATTGCTAATGATGTTGAACAAGTTTCCTGTGCTGTTTAGCCATTTATATATCCTGTTTGGAGAAATGTCTATAAGCCTTTTATCTATTTTTTTAAAAATTGGGTTTCTTATTTTATTGTTGAATTGTAAGATTTCTTTATATACTATGGATATTAAACCCTTATCAGATATGTGGGTTCCAAATATTTCTTCCCATTTAGTAGGTTGTCCTTTCACTTTCATGATAAAGTCATTTGCACAAAAGTTTTAATTTTCATGAGATCCTATTTCTCTATATTTTCCTTTTGTTGCCTGTGCTTTGGGTCTAAAGTCTAATTAACCATTGCCTACCACAAAATTATGAAGATGTTTCCCTGTATTTTCTTAAAGGAGTTTTACAGTCCTGGTTCTTATATTTAGGTCTTTGGTCCATTTTGAGTTAATTTTTTTTCAATTGTTTCCCAATATTTCTTTCTTTTTTTTTTTAACTTTTTTATTTTATAATATAACATATATTATTGTATAATATAACATATATACAAAGATGATTTTTTTGTCATCACAATTGACTTTTTTCCTTCTTTTTTTTGTGAAAAATAACATATACCAAAAAAGCTAAGCACAGCACCACAGTTAGTGGTGCTAGAACTAAACTAGAAATAGAACATATTTCTGAGTTTGACATGGGTTACAAGTTCACAATTTTAGGTTTTTACTTCTAGCTGCTGTAAAATACTGGAGACTAACAGAGATATCAACTGAATGATTCAGCATTCATATTTATTTGTTAAATCCTATCTTCTCTGTATAACTCCACCATCACCTCTGATCTTTCCATCCCTCTCGTTAGGGGTGTTTGGGCTATGGCAATTCTAAATTTTTCATATTGGAAGGGTCTGTCACTAATATGGGGTAGGAAGATAGAACTATCTGATGTTCTGGAGAGGCTAGGCTAGGTTTCAGGACTTATCTCCTTCATGGACACCTCTGGAGGTTGTAAGTTTCTGCAAAATTACTCTAGTGCATGGAATATGCACTATTGTGGAATCTTATGTATTGCCCTAGGTTACGTGTTCTTTAGGATTGGCTGGAATGTCCCGGCTGGGGTTGGCAGGTTATGATAGGTAGCAATGTCTGACTGAAGCTTCCTTAAGAGCAACCTCCAGAGTAGCCTCTCGACTCTATTTGAACTCCCTCTGCCACCAATACTTTATTAATTACGTTTCTTTTTCCCCTTTTGGTCAGGATGCATTTGTTGATCCCATGGTGCCAGGTCTCGATTCATCCCTGGGAGTCATATCCCATGTTACCAGGGAAACTTTCACCCCTGGATGTCATTTCGCATGTAGAGGGGAGGGCAGTGACTTCACTTGCAGAGTTGGGCTTAGAGAAGCTGAGGCCACATCTGAACAAAAGAGGTTCTCCAGAGTTAACTCTTAGGCATGCCTATAGGTAGTATAAGCTTCTCTGTTAACCTACATAAGCTTCACAAGAGTAAGCCTCATGATAGAAGGCATGGCCTATTGATGTGGGCACCTCTAAAGTTTGACACAGTATCAGGGGATTCCCTGATGGTAAGGTTTAATAGTTCCATATTCTCACTGCCATCCCTCAGGGAACTTTGCCAATACTTTTTGATTATCTGCTTAAAATACTCTAGGATGTACCCAGGCATTGCAATAATCTATACAGGGTTAAAGGACCTCTTTCTTATTCTGTACTCCCTGTGAGTCAATTGTTCAAATGAGCTATACAGATAAATTGAATTAGATTATGCACTACAGAAAATTTCGGTTCTAGATCAAATAAACCTTTCTTCCATTGGTCTCAAAAAGGACGTGTGGTTCTAAAATATAGACACTGTCTTCCTTAACTGCTGTGTTCTGAATTACTTTAACCCCAGCCTGTTTGACTTCATATCTCTAAATATCAGGTTATATATATACAACAGCCTCTCAAAATCCAGAAATAATAATCACCACTCTGGAATTAATGTGTCTGCTCTTAAAGCTTACAATCTAGGTCCCTGTTTTATTATAAGCATTTTCTAAAGGTGACCATACCATTCTTGTTCTTTTGTTTCTGGCTTATTTTGTCTCACCAAATATCCCACATATTCATTCACATCATTGCATGCCTCACAACCTTGTTCCTTTTGGTAGCAGCACAATCTTTGTTCATAAGTATACACTATCATTCACCAATCTACTTCTCCGTCAGTGCATCCTTCAGCCACCTGCATTCATTGGGCATCATGTAGAGGGCCCAAAGTCCACAGTCCATTAACATTCTCAATTTTAGATAATTTCATTGTTCCCAAGAGAAAGAAAACCTATAAACACACCATCGCCAATTAAGAAATCTAAACCTCCTCTTAACTCATGTCCTTCTCCCTATTTTTTATCTCTGCTGTTGCTGTGGTAGTACTGATGGTTTCCTTTTGAACATAATTTATAGCATGCAATAACAGTTTTCCCTCTGTACCCTGGATTTAAACAAATTCTTTATGCAAGAATCATATCTTTGATGTAATTCTTGTGAGAATTAATTCATATTTCCAGTGCTAATCAGTGGAATACATAGGTCTATACAACCCCTTTCAATCTTGTTCATCTTCAATATGGTATTATTACTTCTAGACCCATTAGAGAGCCACCTTCACTCCTATCTATTCCCTTACATTGGAGTTCAGTCTCATTAGCTAACTAACAGTTCACCCATCTCTAGCTTCTATGTATCTGTAAGTCCTCTATGTTCTGTATTGTAAGCCTCTGATTATACCTTTATGCTGGTCATAAAAGTGGAATTATACAGTATCTATCCTTTTATGTCTGGCTAACTTCACTCAGCATTATGTCCTCAAGGCTCATCCATCTTGTCATGTGCTTCCATCATCAATTTGTCTTATTACTGCTACATAATATTCCATCTTACGTATATACCACATTTTGTTGATCCACTCATCTGTTGATGGGCATTTGGTTTGTTTCCATCTTTTGGCAATTGTGAATAATCCTTGTATGAACATCTGCAAATGTCTGTTTGCATCGTTCTTTCAGCTATTCTTGATATACACCAAGTAGTACAATTGCTGGGTCATAGGGATACTCGATATTTATTTTCCTAAGGAACTGCCAAATAGTCTTCCATAGTGGCTGCACCATTATTCATCCCCACCAGCACTGCATAAGTGTCCCAGTTTCTCCATGTCCTCTCCAACATTTATAGTTTGCTGTTTGTTTAATAGCAGCCATTCTCATAGGTGGGAGGTGGTATCTCATTGTAGTCTTGATCTGCATTTCCCTTATAGCCAATGAAAATGAGCATCTCTTCATGTGCTTTTGAGCCATCTGTATTTGCTCTTCAGAAAAATGCCTATTCATATCTTTAGCCAATTTTATAATTGAGTTGTTTGTTCTTTTGTTGTTGAGTTGTATGATTTCTTTGTATATACAGGAAATCAAACCTTTGTCTGATATGTGATTTCCAAACATCTTCTCCTATTGCATTGGCTGCCTCTTCGCCTTTCTGACAAAGTCATTTGAAGTGCAGAAGCATTTGATTTTGAGAAGTTCCCATTTATCTACTTTTTCTTTTGTTGCTTGGCTTTGGGTGTAAAGTTTAGGAATCTACCTCCTACTACTAGGTCTTGAAGATGTTTCCCTACATTTTCTTCTAGAAACTTTATGGGACTAGTTCTTATATTTAGGTGTTTGATCCAATTTGAGATAAGTTTTTGCTTAGGGGTTAAGTAGGGGTCCTCTTTCATTCTTTTGGCTATTGAAATCCAGTTCTTCCATGCCCAATTATTGAAAAGACTATTTTGTCCCAGTTCAGAGGATTTGGGGGCCTTGTCAAAAAATCAGTTGACCATAGATTTGGTGGTCTAATTCTGCACTCTCAATTCAATTCCTTTGGTCAGTGCTTCTGTCTTTGAGTCAGTATCATTCTGTTTTGACCACTGTGGCTTTATAATAGGTTTTAAAGTCAGAGAGTGTTAGTCCTCCCACTTTGTTCTTGTTTTTTTTTTTTTTTTTGGATACATTTTAGCTATTTGATTTCTCTTTCCCTTCCAGATGAATTTGGTAAGCAGCTTTCCCAATCTTCAAAGTAGGTTGTTGGAATTTTGATTGGTACTGTGTTGAATCTATAGATCATTTTGGGGAGAATTGATATCTTAACTTTATTTAGCCTTCAGCAGGAATGTCTTTCCACCTATTTAGATCTCCTTTGATTGCTTTTAGCAATGTTATGTGGTTTTCTGTGTACAAGTCCTTTACGTCCCTAGTTAAGTTCATTCCTAAGTACTTGATTCTTTTTGTTGCTATTTTGAATGGAATTATTTTCCTTAACTGACTCCTCAGCGAGGTCTTTGCTTGTGTATAGAAATGTTGGTGATTTTTGTACATTAATTTTATATCCTGCCACCTTGCTGAATTTGTTTACTAGCTCAAGTAACTTTGCTGTAGATTTCTCAGGATCTTCCAAGTATAGTATCATATCATGAGCAAATAATGAGAGTTTTACTTCTTCCTCTCCAATTTGGATGCCTTTTATTTCTTTGTGTTGCCTGATTGCTCCAGTTAGAACTTCTAGCATAATGTTGAATAATAGTGGTGACAGTGGGCATCCTTGTCTTGTTCCTGATCTTAGGGGGAAAGTTTTCAGTCTCTCTCCATTGAATACGATGCTGGCTATTGGTTTTTCATATATTCCCTTTATCATGGTAAGGTAGTTACCTTTGGTTCCTATCTTTTGGAGTGTTTTTATCCAGAAAAGCATGCTGAGTTTTGTTGAGTGCTTTTTCTGCATCAATCGAGATGATCATGTGATTTTTCCCTTTTGATTTGCTAATGTGCTGTATTATATTAATTGATTTTCTTGCATTGAACCATCCTTGCATTCCTGGTATAAACTCCACTTGGTCATGGTGTATAATTCTTTTCATGTGTTGTTCGAATTGATTTGCTAATATTTTATGGAGAATTTTTGCATCTATGTTCATTAGGGAGATTGGCCTGTAGTTTTCCTTTCAGATGGCATCTTTACCCAGTTTGGGTATTAAAATGATATTAGCTTCATAAAATGAGTTAGGTAGAGTTCCTTTTTCCTCAATTTTTTGGAAAAGTTTGAGCAGGATTGGTGTTAGTTCTTTTTGGAAAGTTTGATAAAATTCCAGTGTGAGGCCATCTGGCCCTGGGTTTTTCTTTGTAGGAAGATGTTTTGATGACTGATTGAATCTCTCTACCTGTGACTGGTTTGTTGAGATCTTCTGTTTCTTTCTGAGTCAGTATAGCTTGTTTGTGTGTCTCCAGGAATTTGTCCATTTCATCTAAGTTGTGTAGTTTGTTGGTGTATAGTTGTTTGTTCATAGTATCCTCTTATGATTTCTTTTATTTCTTGAGGCTCTGTGTTAATGTACCCCTTCTCATTTCTGATTTTGTTTATTTGCATTCTCTCTCTCTTTTTCTTTTTCAGTCTTCCTAGCGACCCATCAATTTTATTGATTTTTTTCAAAGAACCAACTTTTGGTTTTATTGATTTTTTTCTATTATTCTTTTGTTCTCCCATTCATTAATCTCTGCTTTAATCTTTGTTATTTCTCTTCTTCTATTTGCTTTGTGGTTACTTTGCTGTTTTTTCTCAAGTGCCTCCACATATGCTGTTAATTCCTCAATTTTTGCTCCTTCTTGTTTTTTAATATAGGCACTTAGGGCCATAAATTTCCCTCTCATTACAGCCTTTGCCACATCCCATAAGTTATGACAAGCTGTATTCTCATTTTCTTTCATCTCCAGATAGCTACTGATTTCTCTAGTGATTACTTCTTTGACCCATCAGTTATTTAAGAGTGTGTTATTTAATCTCCATACAGTTGTGAATGTTCTCGTACCTTGGTGGTTATTGAGATCCAGCTTCATCCCATTGTGATCAGAGAAAGTGCTGTGAATAATTTCAGTGTTTTTAAATTTATGAAGACCTGTTTTGTGCCCAGCATATTATCTATCCTGGAGAATGTTCCATGGGCAATAGAGAAGAACATATATTCTTGTGCTTTGGGGTGCAATGACCTGCATATGTCTGTTAGGTCTAATTCATTTATCAAGTTATTTAACTTCTCTATTTCCTTGTTCATCTTCAGTCTGGTTTTTCTATCTCTAGAGGAGAGTGGTGTATTGAAGTCTCCTACTGTTCTTGTTGAAACATCTATCGCTCCCTTCAGTTGGCAGTTCTTCTCATTTAGTAATTTAAATATATCATCCCACTGTCTTCTCGTCTTCATGGTTTCTGCAGAGAAATCTATCCATAATCTTATTGGGCTTCCCTTGTATGTGATGGATTGCTTTTCTCTTGCTGCCTTCAAGATTCTCTCTTTCTCTTTGACCTCTGACACTCTGATTAGTAAGTGTCTTGGAGTATGTCTATTTGGATCTATTCTCTTTGGGGTACGCTGCACTTCTTGATCTGTAGTTTTAAGTCTTTCATAAGAGTTGGGAAATTTTCAGTGATAATTTTCTCCATTAGTTCTCCTCCTTTTCCCTTCTCTTTTTCTTCTGGGACACCCACAACGTATATTTGTGCGCTTCATATTGTCATTCACTTCCCTGAGTCCCTGCTCATATTTTTCCATTTTTTCCTATATTTTCTTTTTCTTGCTGGATTTCAGATGTTCCATCCTCCAGTTCACTAATCCTATCTTCTGCCTCTCGAAATCTACCATTGTAGGTTTCCATTGTTTTTTTCATCTCTTCTACTGTGCCTTTCATTCCCATAAGTTCTGTGATTTGTTTTTTCAGACTTTCGATTTCTTCTTTTTTGTTCATTCCTTGCGTTCTTTATATCCTCCCTCAATTCATTGATTTTGTTTTTGATGAGGTTTTCCATGTCTGTTCGAACATTCTGAATCAATTGTTTCAACTCCTGTATCTCATTTGAATTGTTGGTTTGTTCCTTTGACTGGGCCATATCTTCAGTTTGCCTAGTGTGGTTTGTTATTTTTTGCTGGCGTCTAGGCATTTAATTACCTCAATTAGTTTATACTGGAGATTGCTTTCACTTCTTTTACCTAGGGTTTTCTTGCTGGATGAATTTGTTGTCTGTCTGCTCTTTGACATTCAATTCAGCTTTATCTGGACCTCTAGCTTAAGTTTTGTTTAACAGAGGATAATTTTTCAGTTCTCGTTTTTCTTGTTTCTTGCCCTGCTTGTATGGTGCCTTTCCCCACACACACTTAGGTGGGTCTACTTAGGTATTATGGAGCACAGCCGGCTTCTCCCAGACCAAACTGGCCTCCTGTCAGGAGGAAAGAGTCACCTGCATCAGTTTTCCCTGAGGGTGAGACCCAGCAGGTTGGAAGACTTTCCTGTGAAGTCTCTGGACTCTATTTTTCTTATCCTGCCCAGTATGTGGTGCTTGTCTTCCTGCAGGTCCCACCAGCATAAGATGATGTGGTACCTTTAACTTTGGCTGGGGGCATGGTGGAGACAGAGGAGAGGCTGTAGGCTGGTTTTAATGACTTCAAATTACCAAACCCTGGTGTCTGAATTTTTTGAGAGAGGGATTCTACCTGAGTTGGGCTTCCCCCTCCCCTAGGGAAGGCACAGGCTCCAGACAAAGCCTCAAATGAGTTTGTTTCTGCCTATGCCTGGGGCAGTTGCAGCCTGAGGAGCCCTGCCGCTGTATCTAAAGACAGTGAAGCCTTTGTGGAAACACAGCCACACAAAATCCTCTGTTTCCTTCTTTTTTTTCCCCTTTTTCTGTCAGCCCTGACCTCTTGGTGCAGGGGCAAAAATCAGCAACCTCCGCTTTGACCAGGTTCACCTGAGCTGTGGGCCTATTTTTAGTAGTCAGAATTTGTGAATTAATTCCACACTTGAAGCTTAGTTGTGCTCAGCCCCTGTTGCTGGTATGGTCTCTTTCCTTTCCCCTCTGGGAAGCACCCTGTTGGGAGGGGCAGTGGCCTCTGCAGTTTGGGGAACTCATGGTTCTGGGGGGGGCTCACAGCCAGTTCAGCTGGTCCAGCCTGGGGTACACGGTGTGTCTGGTCACTGATGTGGCCCCAGGAGCTGTTCTGTGCTGTTTCCTGGTTATTTAGCAGCTTTTCTGGAGGACGAACTAAATCCCACACCTTGCTAAGCAGCCATCTTGGCACCTTCTCAGCATCCTCTTTCTTAATATGGCTTGTAATTTTTTGCTGCTATGTGGGCATTTGATTATTTTGATGTGTTAACTCTGAAAGTCTTGTCTAGGATTTTATTGTTGATTGGCTTTGTGTTAAGTCATTTCTTTGACACTTGGTCCAACTTATTATGGCCCTTTAGTGTACCTAAAGATTTTCTCAGCTCTACTTCATTTGTTTATTGTCCTGGATTTGCAGTACATTTTTTAAGATTGCCTTATTGTGTGTAGTTGTTTCAGTTCCAGTTGAAGGCTTCCTTTTCCCGGTTCCCTCTCAGGGAATCTTGATGTGTTCTGTTTGTTTTTATACAGAATTTTCTCCCCATCTCTTATGATTTGTTTTAATTCTCCTTCCCACTCTTTGCTCCCTTTTCATTATACTTTGCAATTCTAGAACCTCTCCTGTCTTAGTTCAGGCCCCCTACCCCTTTTTTTCCATAAGGCCTTTTTTTTTTTTACCCCCAGTTTAGGGTATCCTGCTCTGGGGAGCCAAATGGGTCAATCCAGAAAGGTCCTTTTTTTGCTTATGTGGTCCAGCAAATAAAGTCTGTATTTAGTGTGTTCCCCTCTTGCCAACAGTTCTACTGTGGTCTCTTTTTACCTTGGGGGCACTTTTGTAGGTAGCATTTCTTGGCTGCTTATTTCTACCCTGGGTGTCAGTAGTCAGTAGTCTAACCCCTGTGCCTAGATATGCATGGGGTTCTGATTTGCTGCTATGAGTGGTTCTGTGGTCTGTGTCTGTGGCCGGAGAGATCCAGGCCATGCTGCCTCTGTATAACTCTGAAGCTGTGTGGAACTGAGTAAGAAGGAAGGTGTATTAGTTAGGGTTATTTAGAGAAACAGATTCAACAGGGAATACTCACAAATGTAAAATTTATAAAAGTATCTCATGTGACTACGGGAATGCAGAGTCAAAAATCCACAGGCAGGCTGTGAAGCTGACGATTCTGATGGAGGGTCTGGATGAGCTCCACAGGAGAGGCTCACCAGCCGAGACAGGAAGAGCCTGTCTCTTCTGAATCCTCCTTAAAAGGCTTCCAGTGATCAGATTAAGCATTGCTCGTTGCAGAAGACACTTCCCTTTAAAATGGAATCAGCTGTGGATGTAGCTGACATGATCATGATCTAATTCTATGAAATGTCCTCATCGCAACAGACAGGCCAGCACTTGCCCAACCAGACAAACAGGTACCACCACTTGGCCAAGCTGACACATGAACGTAACCATGACAGAAGGGTCCTGACCCACAGGACTGAGACCTAAATCTTCTACCTGACTGTTTTTTTTTTTTTTAATTTTCTCATTTCAGAATTTGTGGAGTCCTTCTCTAGTCTCCATTGTACTCCAGAGTTCCATACAAGTGAGATTTGTCCTTTTATTAGTTGATTCTGAGGGGAGAATTCTAGGGGATATCTTATGTAGCCATGTTGACATCATTTCTCACCCAACTTGTTTAAACCTAACTTTCAAAAAACATTTTAATTGTGACTTCAATGTATTTATCACGGTCAAAAAAAATAAACACTAATTCTTCAATATCACGTAATAATCAGTCTGTATTTAATTCTCCACTATTGTCTCAAAAATATCTTTCTAGAATTGAGTTATTTAAATCAGTATCTCACTATGGTTCACGAATTGTATTTGATTGGTATCTTTTTAGTCTCTTTTAATCTATAACAATTTTGTCTCCCCCTTTTCTACCCTTTGTCATTTATATGTTGAAGAAACTGGGTCATTTGACCCATAGAATTTCCTGCAATTTTGATTTCAGCTGAAGTCTGTTCTTGTAATATTGCTTAACATATTCTTCTATCTCCCAAATTGTCTGTTGTTATTTTGTAGTTATTATAGAGGCTTGATTAGATGTCAGTTACTTTTTATATATATAAATAAATAATAGAGAGATAAGGGGTAAAAAAGATTGGGTAGATTGAAATATTAGTGGTCAGTAAGAGGAAGGAAAAAGGGTATGGGATGTATGAGTTTTTTCTTTTTATTTCTTTTTCTGGAGTGACACAAATGCTCTAAAAATGGTCATGATGATGCATACACAGCTATGTGATGACACTGTGAGACATTGATTGTAAACGATGGACCGTATGTGTGTGGAGATTTCCAAATAAAAATATTTAAGTCACTCAAAAAAATCACATTCAAATAGTGTATTTGAAAAAGATGGAGGGACACTTCCTAGAAACATAAAAGTTCTAATACTAATATTTTAAAAATAGAATTGCACAATTTCTTCACAATGAATTTTTTTTTCTAATAAACATTTAAGTCTGAAATAGTTTGAAAGAAAAGCTAAGAGAAAGATCCTGGCTACTATTATCGAAATGGTACCTGTGCTGATTTGAAACTGTTACCTACCCCAGAAAAGCCATGCTGTTTTTTTTTTTAATTTATTTATGAATTAAAAAATTAAGAAACAAAATAAAACATCAACATACCTAATCAGTAATTCACAGTATCATCACTTAGTTGCATATTCATCATTTCTTAGAACATTTACATTAATTCAGAAAAAGAAACAAAAAGACAATAGAAAAAGAAATAAAACGAACACAGGAAAGAAAGAAAAAAAAAAAGATTATACTTACCATACCCCTTACCCCTCACTTTGATTGATCACTAACATTTCAAATTAAATTTATTTTAGCATTTGTTCCCCCGATTATTTAATTTTATTCCATATGTTCTACTCCTTTGTTGACAAGGTAGATAAGAGGAGCATCAGACACAAGGTTTTTGCAATCACACAGTAAGTAACTTTGTGGCAGCTGTATCATTATTCAGTCATCCTCAAGAAACATGGCTACTGGAACACAGCTCTACATTTTCAGGCAGTTCCCTCCAGCCTCTCCATTACATCTTGAATAACAAAGTGATATCTACGTGATGCATAAGAATAACCTCCAAGATAACCTCTCGACTCTGTTTGGAATCTCTCAGCCATTGACACTTTGTCTCATTTCCCTCTTCCCCCTTTTGGTCGAGAAGGCTCTCTCAATCCCTTGATGCTAAGTCTCAGCTCATTCTAGGGTTTTTCTCAATCCCTTGATGCTGAGTCTCAGCTCATTCCAAGATCTCTGTCCCATGTTGCCAGGAAGGTCCACACCCCTGGGAGTCATGTCCTACGTAGAGAGGGGTAGGGTGGTGACACTGTTCATCATGTTGGCTGGAGAGAGAGGCCACATCTGAGCAACAAAAGAGGCTCTCTTGGGGGTGACTCTTAGGCCTAAATTTTAAGTAGACTTGACCTATCCTTTGTGGGGTTAAGTTTCAAATGAACAAACCCCAAGACTGGGGGCTCAGACTATAGTTTTGGTTGTCCACACTGCTTGTGAGAATATCAAGAATTCAACTTGGGGAAGTTGAATTTCTCCCCATTCTCACCATTCCCCGAAGGGGGCTTTGCAAATACTTTTCCACTCACTGATTGAATCACTCTGGGATTCATCGGGGCATCACTCTGGACAAACCAGCAAATTCCCATGTCCTGACATGGGATGTCAGTTACTTTTTGTTTTCAGTATCAAAACTTCCTAAATGACAGAGTATTCTTCCTTTATCACAGTGGGAGGCATTTGATGTCTGCTCACTTCTCTTTTAGCAGTGTTAAAATTGAGCAGTTTTATCATTGATCACTGATCTATCATTATAAAATCCCTCATCAACCTTTCACCCAATGGTTTTAGCATCCATTGATGTGTAATATATTTTATCATCAGTTTCACTAACTCACAAAAATTAAATTCAGTGATGCATTCTTCTTTAAGGGAGAAGAGGCAGCCTGCATTTATTGGGCAATTTCTAGGTGTCAGGAATTATCCTTGGCAATTAAACAACATTTTTTCATTTTCTTTCCCCAAAATCTTGTGAGTTCCATATCATCATTACATTTAATAGGCGAGAAAACTATGAACAGGGAGATTAAATAATTTGCTGAAAACCATTTAGCTAGTAAGTGATAGAGTCAGAATTTGAAGCCTCTTACGCTGGTTTAGGGTATTATTTTTATGAAGAATTAACTTGGAAAATATTTGTTCTCATTTATATATAAATGTAGAGAAGATAGATTGAAACTAAAAATGAAATTCAACATGAATTGCATTATCTGTATCATTTTGTTTGACTATCAGTAAAGCAATGTTAAAGTCTTAAATTTTGAATTCCCTTCCCCTAATTCTGGACCATTGAACCCAGAAAATAATCTATTTCAGTGATAAATATTCCTTTATTGAGCTAAAATTATAAGCTTTTTAGTTCATTTTAAAGAAGGACATGACTTTCACTAAATAACATTTTTATCAAATGGAAAACTATTTCACAAAGCACTTTCTAGTAGAGATCCATGCTAAGTGCTATAATGTTGGTGAGGGAAATCTTGAAATCTTCTTGACAAGCCTATAAACATCATTTGTCTTCATGGTTTGTAGTTAGTGTTGTCCAGACCAGCCAGTTAATGTCTATATGACCTCCCAAGGTCCTTTCCAGTCCTGTGATTCTCACACTGATGAATTCAAACAGTAAAGGATTATTGGGCCAGAACTGAGAGTATCTTTAGAGCCAGAATGTAGGAAAATTTACAAAATACAGATGTCTGTCAGGATGGAGTCCAAAGTAAGAAGCAGGCCAGTAGTTAGATACATTATTGTACCAAAAAAAAAAGTTCTGAATTTGACTTTTAGCCAGAAGAATTTTCTTTAAAACAATGATATCCACTTGAGGTACTCTGCAGTTCTGTAGTTGAGGATATGAAGTTAAAAAAAAAATCATTTTTCATTACATTCAAGGGAATGTACATCAGGTCTCAGTTCCTCAGATCTGTGCCTGATTTACCTTTTAGTATTTATATTTTTTCACATAGAAGTAAATATGCATTAATCCTCATTGTAATTATCATTTTTTTGCATAACAAAAATCATAAATGAAAATGAAAACCTTTAAAATATTCTACAGTTATGTAAGATATGGCAGAAATAGTTGTATCTTTAACTCTAAAAATCTACTACTTTTGTATTTCTTTGAGAGAAAGTCTCCAAAATTAATACCACTTATCTTAATTACTTACAAAATTCTTAAGAATTGGATATATTAAGGCAGAACTTGTTCCTTGTGGTCTTTTATTTTTTCAGGAATGATTTTTTCAAGAATACTTTTTACCTTGGGCAGCAAGGTCAAGGGGAGAAGATGAGTAGGGAACACCCAAAAAGTTGCCTCATCATTCTGTGCAGATGTAAAGAACTATAGTCTGGAGCCACTACCGTGGTTGGTTATTTTAATCCCTGTCCTCACTATTTGTTAGAGTTATACTTTATGTTTTTATTTTTTTTTCCTTTCCATGAATTTCAAAAGCAAATCTATGGCTGTGGCTTTTATTCTTGCCTGTTATAAATTCAACTAAATTATCTAAAAGGCCTTCCCCAAACTCATCTTTTCCACATTATATTCCTTCTACATGATGACTCACTTAAGAGAACATAGGTCACCACCAAATAATGGTAGTCAGTACAGTCAGAAATTCTATCTGCAAATTCATGAAGAAAGAACTAGTTATTCCAAGCCAGGAAATTCACCCCTTTGTAGATTTTCTTAGAGATGATTTTGCAATACTTAGAAAATAGTAGATATTTATGAGAGCCTTCTTTGTTATCTTAGCCACCTGAAACCTGAAAACAAATCTAGTTAACAGAACTATGATTTGATATTGTCAGCTGGTATGAAAACAGATGTATTTTCTAACACCCTGTAACTGCTCTTAATGGTAAATCAGGGAAGTATAAGGTTAAGAGTGATTGCCACTAAACTATTAAAAGTCATTATTTCAAGCAAATTTGACATGACAGACAGTAGGAAATTAATCATGATCAATGTCAAAGACATTCATGTTTCCTTATAATGGTATATATCTTACATGTTTCTGACTACATTTCTTTTACATTTGACTTTGGGTTACAGTGTTGAGGTGGTCTTCTGAGAATGTGGTTCTCTTGGGAAATCATACTTTTTACCCACGTTTGATTTATCAGATGTATAAACAAATATCTTGAAATTCTAAGTTTTTATGTGTTGTGAGCAAAATGCTTTCTGATTTTTAAGTCTATATTCAAATACATCACCCATTTTTAAAAACAGTCACTCCATAATGGTCCATTTCTTTTCAGTTGGACTTAAGTATGTTTGAAGCATGACAGTTCCCATTTAGTTTAATGTTATGTATTTAGTATTCATCCATGATGTAAAGTTTCCAAGGTAGAGAAGGCCTTAAGTTGAACCCTGAAAAGATCAAATGGGTGTGTGTGTGAATTTATTTTCATATGTTCATTTCTTTGCTTCAGGAAATCTTCTTTGATATCCTCTATCTCCACCCACTTTGAAATTTGCCCTTCTTAGGACACCCATATTACCTTGTGCCTATTTATATTACTGATTCCCTGTATAGGGTTCAGCATCTTGAGGCAGGATTTGTGTGATATTTATTTTTGATCGCCAGTGTCTAACATAGTGCTTAGTAGCTGTTGAATGTGCCTGGGTGAAAGTTCAATGAAATAGTATAAGGTTAGCTTAATGCATTGAGATGATTTCCTAAAGGTAATTGCCAAAGTACACACTATCACATATTCTTTGTAGTCTAGGCTTAATACATTTGGTAGATCTTTGGTGTCTGCTAAATGAACAGGCTGAACACAAGGGGCACCCTTGCAACAGTTCTGACGAGAAGTTTGCACGAAGACAGTTGGAGCTGGGGTTAGTGTTCATTCTGCACAGGGCATAGGTGAGAGGCAGGAAGTCACAAAGGCACATAAGCTGGAGTACCTTATGTACAGGTATGTGCAGAGAACTACAGCATAAGATAGTATATATCAAGAGCTGCAAAAAGAGTTTAAATCGTGTGTCTGGGGAGTTCAGAAGAGAAATCACTTCTAATCTGAGTAGTTAGGGAAGGTGGTTTTGTTTTGTTTTTTATTTTGTTTTTCCAGGAATAGGTGTGATGAACAGTGTTAAAAGATGGATGAGATTTCAGGAAACAGTAAGGGAGACAAGTTGAGGACAATTAAAGATGTATGTAATGTAAAGTGGGAGAGAATAATCTGAGAAGATAAGTAGGGCCAAGATCGGGGCATAATTCCTTGGAATGTTAATGGAATTTGCACACAATTTCCTTTTTACCACACTGAGATTTGCTCCCCCAGGACACTTATTGAAAATGCTGGAAGTCAACCAAAGTTACTGTTTTGAAAACTAAACTGTACAGACTGCCCTTTGCTCAGGGCCTGTTATGTAGGCTTTGCTCTATAGGGATACCCTCTCTCTGTCTTCTATAATTTTAAGACGCCTGCCCTGTGCTTTGTAGGGAAACACTATCTCTATCTTCCAAGCCTGTTTGCTGTACTTATATATTGTGAAGAGAGTCCAGGGCAACAACTTTCAATGCCGTTACCCAGAAGATGTATGGAAGCATAGCAAACCCATGGAGAATTATCTGCCAACAGGCATATACCCTTTAGGCCTCTATAAGAGCAAAACTTTTTATCTAATTGAGGGCTCAGCAAAGTTCAGCCTGAAGGCCAAATCCAGCTCACCATCTGTTTTGTTTGTTTTGTTTATTTTTAATTAGAGTAGTTGTGGTTTACATAACCATTATTCATAAAATACAGTATTCCTGTATACCACCCTTTTATTAAGAACTTGTATTGGTGTAGCACATTTGTTACAATTGATGACAGCAAATGTTTATAGTTGTATTGTTAGCTTAAATCCATGGTTTAATTTAGAGTTCACTGTGTTGTGCAGTTCCTGGAATTTTTTTTAAATGTATTTATTTATTAATTAAAAAAATGAACAGCAAACAAAAACATTAATATATCATTCCGTTCTACATATATAATCAGTAACTCTCAATATCATCACATAGTTGCATATTCATCATTTCTTAGAACATTTGCATTAATTCAGAAAAAGAAAAAGGCAACAGAAAAAGAAATGAAACGAAAACAAAAAAAAGATTTTACATACCATACACCTTACCCCTCGTTTTCATTGATCACTAGCATTTCAAACTATATTTACTTTAACATTTGTTCCCCCTATTATTTATTTTTATTCCATATGTTCTACTCATCTGTTGAAAAGGTAGATAAAAGGAGCATCAGACACAAGGTTTTCATGTCACATTATGAAAGCTATATCATTATTCAATCATCATCAAGAAATATGGCTACTGGAACACAGCTCTACATTTTCAGGCAGTTCCATCCAGCCTCTCCATTACATCTTGAATAACAAAGTGATATCTACTTAATGCGTAAAAATAACCTCCAGAATAACCTCTCAACTCTGTTTGGAATCTCTCAGCCATTGACACTTTGTCTCATTTCCCTCTTCCCCCTTTTGGTCAAGAAGATTTTCTCAATCCCTTGATGCTAAGTCTCAGCTCATTCTAGGGAAGTCTCAGCTCATTCTAGGGTTTTTCTCAATCCCTTGATGCTGAGTCTCAGCTCATTCCAAGATCTCTGTCCCATGTTGCCAGGAAGGTCCACACCCCTGGGAGTCATGTCCCATGTAGAGAGGGGTAGGGTGGTGAGACTGCTCATCATGTTGGCTGGAGAGAGAGGCCACAAATGAGCAACAAAAGAGGCTCTCTTGGGGGTGACTCTTAGGCCTAAATTTTAAGTAGACTTGACCTATCCTTTGTGGGGTTAAGTTTCAAATGAACAAACCACAAGACTGGGGGCTCAGACTATAGTTTTGGTTGTCCACACTGCTTGTGAGAATATCAAGAATTCAACTGGGGAAGATGAATTTCTCCCCGTTCTCACCATTCCCCAAAGGGGAGTTTGCAAATACTTTTCCACTCACTGACTGAATCACTCTGGGATTCATCGGGGGCATCACTCTGAACAAACCAACAAAATCTCAATCCTACCCAAGAATCCAAGTACTTACGGTGTTCAATCAAGCTATCTACATAAGTTATATTAGGAAATGCACTAATCAAATTATAAATTTTGTACCAAATAAACATTTTTTGCTTTAGTCTCACACATAAGGTGAAATTTTTTTAATGATTTTTTATTGATTAAAAAAAAATTATAAGAAAGAAATGCAAACATCCTTAATGTATGCTCATTCCGTTCTACATGTATATTCAGTAATTCACAATATCATCACATAGTTGCATATTCATCATCATGATCATGTCTTAGAACATTTGCATCAATTCAGAAAAAGAAATAAAAAGACAATAGAAAAATAAAACAAAAACAGAAAAAGAAAAAAAAAATTTTTTACATACCATACCCCTTACCCCTCCCTTTCATTGATCACTAGCATTTCAAACGAATTTATTTTAACATTTGTTCCCCCTATTATTTATTTTTATTCCATATGTTCTACTCATCTGTTGACAAGGTAGATAGAAGGAGCATCAGACACAAGGTTTTCACAATCACACAGTCACATTGTGAAAGCTATATCATTATACAATCATCGTCAAGAAACGTGGCTACTGGAACACAGCTCTACATTTTCAGGCAGTTCCCTCCAGCCTCTCCATTACATCTTGGATAACAAGGTGATATCTACTTAATGCATAAGAATAACTTCCAGGATAACCTCTCGACTCTGTTTGGAATCTCACAGCCATTGACACTTGTTCTCATTTCACTCTTCCCCCTTTTGGTCCAGAAGGTTTTCTCAATCCCTTGATGCTGGTCTCAGCTCATTCCAGGATTTCTGTCCCACGTTGCCAGGAAGGTCCACACCCCTGGGAGTCATGTCCCACGTAGACAGGGAAAGAGTGGTGAGTTTGCTTGTTGTATTGGCTGGAGACAGACGCCACATCTGAGCAATAAAAGAGGTTCTCTTGGGGGTGATTCTTATGCCTAATTTTAAGTAGGCTTGACCTATCCTTTTTGGGGTTAAGTTTCATGTGAACAAAACCCAAGACTGGGGGCTCAGCCTATAGCTTTGGTTGTCCACACTGCTTGTGAGAACATCAATAATTTAATTTGGGGAGGTTGAATTTTCCCCCGTTCTCACCATTCCCCAAAGGGGACATCGCAAATACATTTCCACTCACTGATCAAATCACTCTGGGATTCATTGGGGCATAACTCTGGACAAACCAATAAAATCTAATGTCCTACCCAAAGTTCCATGTACTTATGTTGTTCAACCAACTATCTACATAAGTTATATTAGGAGATGCACTAGTCAAAATATAAATTTTGTATCAAATAAACATTTTTTGCTTTAGTCTCACACATAAGTTGAAATTTTGAAATATTAATTACCATCTGTTTTCAGCACACTGCAGTAATGACATTCCTTTGTTCTTCCTCATGCAAAAACATTTTTAAATTTGTACATTTAGTCATTATCATTATACACTCTAGGCACTCCTGGATTATACCATCTCAATCTTTAACATCTATCTTTCTTTGTGATTTCTTTTATGCCCCCAGCCCTCCTCCCTCTATCATTCTCACATGCAGCTTCATTCAGTGTTTTAACATAATTGTATTACAGTTAGGTAGTATTGTGCTGTCCATTTCTGAGTTTTTATATTCTGTCTTGTTGCACAATCTGTATCCTTTCAGCGCCAGTTACCCAATATCTTACCCTATTTCTATCTCCTGATGGTCTCTGTTACCAACGAAATATTCCAAGTATATTCACGAATGTCAGTTCATATCAGTGAGACCATACAGTATTTGTCCTTTTGTTTTTGGCTAATCACACTCAGCATAATGTCCTTAAGGTCCATCCATGTTGTTACATACTTCATAACTTTATTTTGTTTTACAGCTGCATAATATTCCATCGTATGTATATGCCACAGTTTGTTTAGCCACCCATCCGTTGATGGGCATTTTGGCTGTTTCCATCTCTTGGTAATTGTAAATAATGCTGCTATAAACATTGGTGTGCAAATGTCTGTTTGTGTCCTTGTTCTCATGTCCTTTGAGTAGAGACAGCATATAGATGGGTCTTGTTTTTTAATCCATTCTGCCAGTCTGTGTCTTTTGATTGGGGAGTTTAATCCATTGAACGGGTAGTACTTTCTTCTACTATTTTGCCTTCTGGATTTTATATGTCATATCTAATTTTCCTTCTTTTTACCTTTACTCATAGTCTTCCTTTCTACACTCTTCTCCACACCTCTCTCTTGTGTCTTCGTATCTGTCTCTAGTGCTCCCTTTAGTATTTC
>PVIY010039984.1:0-22719 GCA_004026745.1 Myrmecophaga tridactyla
TGTTGATATAGTAGCTAAAAGGAGCATCACACACAAGGTTTTCACATTCACAGAGTCTCATTGTGAAAGCTATATCATTGTTCAATCATCATCAAGAAACATGGCTACTGGAACTCCAAGTATATTTTAACAAGCAGGTAGAGAACAGATTTCAAAGTTTGGTATGGGTTATAGTTCCACAATTTTTCGTTTTTTCTTCTAGCTGCTCAAAGGCACTGGAGTCCAACAGAAATATTAATATAATGATTTGGCAGTCATACTCATTTGTTAAGTCCTATCTTCTCTGTTATAGTCCTTCTTTTCTTTAAATAACATATGTACATAAAGGCAATAAATTTCAAAGTGCATTGCAACAATAAATTGTAGAACAGATTTCAGAGTTTGGTATGGGTTACAACTCCACAATTTTAGGTTTTTGTTTCTAGTTGCTTTAAGGTACTGGAGGCTAAAAGAAATATCAATATTAATGAGCACTCATACTCATTTGTTAAACCCAGTTCTCTGTATAACTCCATCATCACCTTTGATCTTTCTCCCACTCTTTAGGGGTATGTGAGCTCTGCCCATTCTAACTTTTTCATGTTGAAAGAGGCTGCCGATAACAGAGGACAGGGAAATGGAACTAGTTGATGTTCTGGAAGGGCTGGCCCCTCTGCATTTCAGGATTTATCTAGTCCAGGGACCCATCTAGAGGTTCCACGATTTCAATTATTTTCTCCTACTGCTCTAATACACTGGAAACTAAAAAGAGATATCAATACAGTGATTCAGTAGTCATATTCATTTGTTAAATCCAACCTTCTCTGTTACAACTCCTCCCTCTCATCTGATCCTTCTCTCAATCTTTGGGGATATTTGGGCAATGACCTTCTAACTTATTCATGTTGAGAAGGGGTGTCTACATTATGGGGTAAGGAGATACACCTGGTTGATGTTCTTGGAGAGACTGATGCCTCTGGGTTTCAGGGCTTCTCTGGCAAAGGAACAATCCGGAGGTTTTAGGTTTCTGAAAAATAAACTGAGTGAAACTATTACAGAGACAAAAGGACAATTTTTACATAATCTCACTGATATCAACTAATTATGATATATAAACTTATAGATATAAAATCCAGAATATACATTACCAGAAGATAGAAAGAGGCTAGAGAATAAGGTTGCTTAATATGTGCAGAATTTTTAACTAGGCTGAATTTTAATGTTTGGAAGTGGATGGAGAGGTAATGGTAGCATGCTGTAAATATAATTAATAGTGCAGAATTATGCATGAATGTGGTTGAAAGGGGAAGTTTAGAGTCATGTATGTCACCCAAAGGAAAGCTAGAAGTTAAAACATGTGACTGTATAACACAGTGAATTTATGGTAGACAACAGCGTGATTCACAGTAGAAATATGAAAAAAACAAACAAACAGCTCTTTCATGAACTAGAACAAATATTCAAGTATTACACGGACTTAATATATGGGAAAATGTACCTATTGCACACTTTGGACTAAAGAGTATCTTAATATTATTTCATCAACCGTAACATATGTACCTCACCAAATCTAAGGGTCAGTAATAGGGAGGGATAAGGGATATGGGATGTTTGGGGTTTTCTTTTTATTTATTTTTCTTTTTAATTTTTTTGGAGTAATGAAAATATTCAAAAACATTTTGTGGTTATGAATGCACAATGTGATAATACTGTGAGCTAATGATTGTATACTTTGAATGGATGTATGGTGTATGAATATATCTCCATAAAATTGCATTTAAAAAAATCTAAAGTGGCCATACCATTTCAAATCTATATACATGAAGGAAAAAAAAAGATAAAGAGAATCCAACCAATAAGAAAAAGGAGAATGTATGGCCAAGCAGTACAGACTACATTAACCATCATGTATATTTGGTTCTTCTAAAAAGTAACTTCAGGTACGTGATACGTTCACAGTTATAACTGGGACATGATGGCGGGTTCCTGCTGAGATGATTGATCTTGCTTCAATGCTGACAGCAACTCTGGGACTTCTGAAGAGAGGGTGGGAATAACTTTGATTCTTGAGTGATGAATCCCAGGTGGAATTCCCTGCAACTTGACAAAAGAGTAACAAGCAAGACCCGATAGGGCCCATCCCACTGGGCCTTCAGCTGGCAGCCTGAGTGCTATATCTTCCAGTTTTCAAGAATCACCCAGTCTCCCAGATATATACAATGTTGGAGGACATCAGTGGAGAATGAGTTGGTCAGAGTCACACTGGTATATTGCAGAGTGGCTCCTAAGATTTGAACATGTCTTATGGTCTCTGGTTCATCAATTATATGTTCATTATGTAGGCTGTTACCATAATTGGTTTTGAGGAAGGATCTCCCTATTTCATCGGGCCTCAAATCAAGCCTGCTTCTGGGGGCTACTCTTATCCTGAGCAGGGCAAATGGTACAACCTTATCCCAGGGTCAGGTTCATTTCTTGACAAATTTTGTTTTATATATACATAATATTTTTATAGTTTTCTTTAGAGTATGGTTCAGCCTTTTCATTTTTCTCATGGATTATGCCCCCAAGATGCATGTAGCATCCAATGAATGCCTAAGGCACCTGATACTTCTTGAGTTACTTTTGCAAAAAGGCACACCCATTATTGCTTTGGATCGAGAGTGGCACTCCAAACTGGGGAATGATTTCTCCTAGTAATGCCTTAGTCACTTCAGGTGCTTTCTTGTTTCTGCAGGGAAATGCCTCAACTCATCCTGTGAAAGTGTCCACAAAGGTGAGGAGGTATTTGTGATTCCCTTGGGCTTTTGGTATAATTTTCCAGTCTTTCCCTAGTCCTACTATGCATGCCTGGACACCCTTTATAGGATTTGTATTGTTCTTAGCATAAACAAGACATCCTTGGGTCACTCTTTGTATAGTTTTTCTCATGTTAGGGCCAACAATATATTTTCATAGCCATTGGTACATGGTGTCTCTCCCATAATGAGTACCTGATGCAAATGAGTGATAATTCTTTTTATTATGTTTTTGGAAATTAATACTACTCCCTCCATATTAGAAATCTAGCCTCCAGGAGCTGCACAGTCTGCTAAATTGTTCTCTCTAGCTATTGGGTCCACACTCCTTTGATGTCCAGGGCCATGGATAATTGTGACCTCCTTTGCTAACATGATGGCATCTCCTAGGGCTATGATCATGCCAGCATGCTTTATGTCCTTTCTCCTGGAAGTTAGTAGCCCTCTCTCCTTCCAGATAGTTTCATGTGCATAGACTGCTGAAAAGGCATATTTGGAGTCTGTGTATATATCACCCTCTTCTTGCTCCTAAATGTCAGGCTCTGGTGAGGGCTATGAGTTCCACTTGTTGCATGAATGTACCTGGAGGAAGGGCCTCAGCCTCAAGTGTCTATTGTAGGGTTACTACAGCATACCCAGCTCTCCGGTGTCCCTGTTCCATAAAACTCTTTTCATTGGTGAACATCTCCAGATTTGGGTCCTCTGAGGGTTGATCTGTGACATCAAATTGGCTAGAATAAACTTCCTCAGGTTTTGTATGCAGTCATAAACAAGTTCTCCTTGAGTGGTAGGGAGTAATGTAGCAGGACTCAGAGAAGAAACCACCTTTAGTTTTACATTTGGATTATCCAGCAATATGGCTTGGTACTTGCATAGTCTCCCAGAAGTAAGCCAATAGCCTCCTTTCTGTTCCAAGAGACAGTGAGGAGTACATACATCTGTGGGCTATCCTAAGGTGAATTTCTCTACTTCTTGCAGTAAGTCACAAGTAGCTCCCACCACCTGGAGCAGACCAGCCACTCCTATGCTACTGCATCTAGTTGTTTTGAGAAATAGGCAACAGGCCTTTGAGTGTTACTGAAGTTCTGGGTGAGTATCCCTAAACTAACTTCTTGGCATTTATGCACAAACAGATCAAAAGGTTTTTTAATGTCTGGGAGGCCTGGAGCTGGAGCTGTTAAAAGTTTTTCTGTTATTTTAAAGAATGCTTGTTCATATTATGTAGTCCAACTCAGTGGTTCTTTACCCCCACATTCCAAAGCCTCATATAAAGATTTAGCCAGAAGTCTGAAACTTGTATCCGAATGCGACAGAATCCTGCTATTCCTAGAAATGCTCACAACTGTCTCCAGGGGGTTAGTTCTGCTACTCTGACTAAGGCTTCTCTCCTGCCCAGCAGCAAGTTTTTCTGTTCAATTCAAACCCTGTATATTTCATAGTAGGTTGTGAAATCTGGACTTTGTTCTTAGACTCTTAATATCCCCAATCTGCTAGGAAATTCAGAGTTAAAATAGTATCATAGGTCAGATGCTTTTTCCAATGTGTTGGCAATTAGGATATCTCTATGTACAGTAAAAGTACTCACTCCTGAAGTTGCAACTCTAAAATCTCTTGCTAATTTCTCTCCAAGTAAAGTGGGGGCATTTTTGAAGCCTTAGGGAAGTACCATCCAACAATATTGACTAGTCCAGTGATCCTCCCATTCAAAAGCAAATAGTTCGTGGGATTCAGGGCCCAATGGCACACAGTAAAGAGCATCTTTTATATCCAATACAGTGAACCAGCAGAAATCTCCAGACAAGGTGGTTAGCAGTCTGTCCAGGTTTGGCATGACTGTATGAATGTCCTCTACTATTTGAGTTTTTGTCCTCAGATTTTGTATAAAGTGATACTCCTTCTTAGTACCTGGCTTTAGGACAGGTAGGATGGGGGTGTTAAATGGAGAACAGCAACATTGAATTAACTGTTATTTAAGAAATAAGTCTATTAAGGGTTCTATGCCTTCTCAAGCTTCTTCCTTTATGGGATATTGTTTAAAGTTAGGAGTTTTGACATCAGGCTGGACCTTTTTGTGCATCACTTCAGCACTTCTGGCTCTTCTCAACATCCCATCACACACACCTCTGGCCTTACCTTCAAAAGTATATCCTCAAGAATCTTAGATTAGACTCCTTTTCTTAGATGTCACAAAGGTACCTTTGCTAAAACATACAAGGGCACAAGCCTGGTCGGGCATCTTCAGTGTCCAATTTTATTGCCAAAAATGGTTACTTAGGCATTTAATTTGGTTAATAAATCTCATCTGAGTAGTGGCATCAGACATTCAGACATATAGAGAAAACTGTTTCAAATTGGTATTTATTTGGCATTCATGGAGTTGCAGAAAAGGCTTATTGTTTGAGGCTCCAGACATCCCAATAACCACTACAGTTCTTGGAGAAAGAATTGTATTTTGTATTTTGACTCCATTTTGATCCAGCGTCAATTAAAATGTTTTTAAGTTTTGTTTGCACTAATATGGATACCCGTGGCTCCTGGTGGAAAATGGTAACATGGCTGCTAAAGTTGGAAGGTGCCCCTGGGCCCTATCATTCCTGATCACGCTCATCCTCTGCAAGCTCAGGTATTTGGTTGGTGAATTTGTGAGTGTCTGGGCCTCCCTTCTCTGGGGGAGATGGGCATTCTCACTTCCAGTGGCCTCCTTTCCTGCACATTGTTACGAGGGAATAGGTATACTTCAAGTTATCTTGAAGTCAGGGTTCTGTGGACTTACCGTTTTGTTGTTCTTCTTTGGCTGGAACAACGCTTCTTGACCCGGTTAAATTTTAGCTGATGGCTGCTCCCAGCAAGATAGCTTGGCATTTCATCTGCTTGTAAGCTGGTCTCAGTTGTTAAAGACTTTAAAGGCAATCTTAACTAATTGAGATGGTGGCATTCCCAATCATCCTTCTAATTTCTTTCTTATGTCTAGAGTACTTTGGCTAGTGAAAATCATATTAATTAATCTTGGTTTGTCTGGATGTTCAGGGTCCAGATCAGTGCATTGTCTATACGCCTCAAAATTCCTTTCTAGCAAAATGGAGGATTTTCTTTCGGTCCCTGTTGGACTTCCTGAACTTTCTTCAGGTTTTTTAGTTTTGGAACAATTTTCTGCGTTCCTGTTATGATGCACCCTTTATAATCTGATTTAGTTTGGTCGCCCTGCTCATTCAAGTTCCAGTCCAGATTTGTCATAGGAATGGCCAGAGCTGCAGGAACATGCACCAAGCTGTCAGGCTCATGGTCATACAACCTCTTGGCTTCCTGCCAGGCTTTTTTGAGAATAATTTTACGTTCCACCAGGGTAAGGAGGGTGTTTGAGAGGACTTGAATATCTATGCATGTAGGATTGTGGGTAGCAAAAATAGAACTAAAGAGATACTTCTTTTTCTTAGAGTCATCCTGATAAAAAGGCTTTTTTTTTTTCTTAAAATTATACAGATCAGAGGTGGAAAAAAAGAGAATGTATGTAGCTAAAACCTCTGAGATTTCCTTGGTCATCTAGTTCAGCTGGAACTTGTCTGCATGGGAACTACCCTGCCCAGTCCCCTGGCCAAATTGAGTGCTGTGGCAGGTCCGAGGTGGGGAGACGATTCCTCCCTGCTGGGTGGTGAAGGGGAACTGGATGAGGACTCACTGTGAGGAGAAAAAGCCTCGCCTTCTCCTGAACCTCTACCCACATCCCTGCCCCTCACTCCCCTCACACACACACCCTGGACTTACCAATGCATAAGGAGAAGGGATTGGGGAAAGCCTTCAGTGTAATAGGGACAGGTCCTCATCTAGGCTGGAATCTGACAGAACCTGTTTTGCTCAGGACTGACATTTCTTTGATTTCCCACTTCTCCCCAAGCTAGGACCTGTTTTTCTCTGTTTACATCATAATATTACATCTTTTTTGCAAATACTTATATTGGCATAGGGTCATAAAAGATTATACATATAGAATTTCATCCCATTTCTCCTCCCTTTTACAAAATAATTCCAGTTGTAATATAGTGTTATAATTATAGGTCCCATTTTCCTGCCAATTTTCTCCAACCTCTAATTTATATTGAGGCCATGCCATGTTACAGAAAATACCATCTTTTTCTTTTCCATTGATTCATACCTAAACATAGACCAATAATTTAAAATACATGTTAAGGGGTGTTCTAGTTAGTAAGCTGCCAGAATGTAATATACCAGAAACTGAATGGCTTTTAAAAAGGAGAACTTATTAAGTTGCAAGGTTACAGTTCTAAGGCCCTAAAAATATCCCAATTAAAACAAGGCTATAAAAATGTCCAATCGAAGGCATCCAGGAAATATATCTTGGTTCAAGAAAGCCAATGATGTTCAGGATTTCTCTCACAGCTGGAAAGGTACATGGCAAAAGGTGCAACTGTTAATTCTAAATGCTGAGCTACTAAGCTGTTTATATATAACATGGTCTTTCTTAGAAACTTTGGGTATTTACGTGACACCTGAGTCTCAGAGTTAGAGCTCTGAAGCTATGAAATTCAGCACTGTCCCATATAGGAACTGTTAAAAAAGTGATCAGACATTAAGTAGAGACATTAATGAAGCTGATCTGGATAGGACTAAGGTATATCAGAAGACTGGATAAAGGACAATATCATCCATGTTTTAAAATTTCAGTTTCTGCGTGAGACTAAAAGGAGAGATGTTCATTTGGTACAAAATTTACATTTGGGTAGCGCATTTTCTAATTTAACTTGTATGATCCGTTTAGTTAACACCGTAAGTAATGGCATCTTTGAATAGAGCATGAGATTTTATTGGCTTGTCCAGGTTAGTGTGATGCCCTGATAAATCCAAGAGAGATTTGGACAGTGAATAAAGAAGTATTTACAAAGTCCCTTTTGGGTAAGAAAGAGGGCAATATTCAACTTCTCCATTTGGAGAATTCCTGATAATTCCAGCAAGCAGTAGGGACAACCAAATCAATAGGCACAAGCCCTCAATCTTGAGGATAGCCCCTCTGAAACTTTTTCCTGCAAAAGATAGGCTAAGACTATTTAAAATTAAGCCTAAGAGTTACCTTCAGAGAACCTCTTTTGTTGCTCAGATGTGGTCTCTCTCTCTAAGCCAACATGACAAGTGAACTCATTACCCTCCCCCTCTACATGGGACATGACTCCCAGGGGTGTGAACCTCCGTGGCAACATGGGACAGAAATCCCGAGATGAGATGGGGTGTGGCATCAAGGAATTGAAGGGGGAAGAGAGAAATGAGACAAAGTGTCAGTGGCTGAGAGATTTCAGAGTTGAAAGGTTATTCTTATGCATAATATAGATATCCCCTTTTTAGTTTATGGTGTATTAGAGTGGCTGGAGGGAAGTACCTGGACTGTAGAGCTGTGTTCCAATAACCTTGTTTCTTGAAGATGATTGTATAATGATATAGCTTTTACAATATAACTATGTGATTGTGAAAACCTTGTGCCTGATGTTCCTTTTAACTAAAGTATGGATAAATGAGTAAAAAATATGAATAAAAATAAATAATAAGGGGAACAAAGGTTAAAATAAATTGAGTAGATGGAAATATTAGTAGTCAATGAGAGGGAGGGGTGAGGGGTATACTATGTATACGTTTTTTCTTTTTTATTCCTTTTTCTGGAGTGATGCAAATGTTCTAAAAAATGATCATGGTGATGAATACACAATCAAGTGATGTTATTGTGAGCCATCGATTATATACCATATATGGAATGTTTGCATGTTAAGAACGTTTGTGTTTGATATGGATTAAAAATAAATAAATAATAGGTGGAACAAATGTTAAAATAAATTTAGTAGATTGAAATGCTAGTAATCAATGAAATCAATCAGGTTTCACATAAGAGTAGGCATTTAACAAAGTTACTCGTTCAGAAGATATCTTTACTTGGAACCATTTCTTTTCTCACAGTTAAACTGTACTGAAGGTCCGACTATGATGGCAGGTGTAAGGAGTATGGTATGTATGAATTTTTTTCTGTTTTCTTTTTCTGAATTGATGCAGATGTTCTAAGAAATGATCATGATGATGAATATACAACTATGTGATGATTTTGTGAGTTATTGATTATATAACAAGAATGGAATGATCATATGGTAAGAATGTTTGTATGTGGTTATGTTTCATAAAAAAATGATTATGGTGAAGAATACACAACTATGTCATGATATTATGAGCCATTGATTGTATACCATGTATTTACTGTATATGAAGATTTGTCAATAAGAATATTAAATATATATATGTATATATATAAAGAATGTTTGTGTTTGTATGTTGTTTTATTAATAAAAATATTTTTTTAAAAAAGCTCCCACCCACAGTATTGAATGAAGATTAAAGGACATGGCTTTTCTGGGGTACATAATAGCATCAAACCAGTACAAAGGGCTGCAGCCATTTATGCTGTTAATGTTTCCCATAGATGTAGCTTTCAGTGTGCTAAGACAAGGTGTACAGAGAACTGAACACAATTTGACTCAGTGGTAGACAACAATTCCATAAACCAGTAGAATAAAAGAAACCAAAACCAAAGTGAATCTAAAAGAAACCAAACTAATCTGGGATTTGAACCCATGACCAGAGACAGAACCAGTGTGGACATGAACCTATGACCAGAGTGTGAGTACTTTAGTACCTGACTCTCATATGCCTAGGACCTTCACCCAATGTAACCTGGCTGGACTATGGTGGGACTCTAACCCACAATCTTAACCCAGTAAACAGAAAACTGGAACAACAGACAGGTTTCACATAAGAGTAGGCATTTAACAAAGTTACTCGTTCAGAAGATATCTTTACTTGGAACCATTTCTTTTGTCACAGTTCCGACTATGATGGCAGGTACAGGAGAAAATGTGTTGTCAAGTCTCTAGACCAGCTGGTCTGGATGGTTGCTCAGGGTCGATGACTGGAAAATTCCATCCTGTGGGGTCCATGAGGCCTTGGGCAGGGTCTCTAAGACCTCTCTTCATGGTTACCGAATTGTTGCTGCCCAATGTATCCAGAAGTCAATGCCTTGACAACAGGATTTCAAAAAGAAAAAGGGTTTACTGCATAATCGACCAGCAAGGAGACCAGAGGCAAGCCTTGAATCAGTCTCTCCAAGAAAATGGGGGATGTGGTTTTACACCATCTGGCAAAAAAAGGTTTAATGGCGTGGCTAAGAATGGGATACAATGGTGTGGTTTAGGGGGTGGGCTAAAATGGAGCGTGCTCAGTTCCAAATCATGCTACTTCATGTATCACATATTCAAAAATGGCAGCTAAGCATGATTGGTAGGAGTGATTTTTACTGTTATAATTAGGCAAAGGTCAGGGCTTCTCCTGACTGCACATGTCAGTGGCTTGTACTAGCTAGAACCAGCCTTAGCAGATGCTGCAAAGAGAAAGGAAACAATAACTTTTCTTGGGCGGGCCACGGTGGCTCAGCAGGCAGAGTTCTCACCTGCCGTGCCGGAGACCTGGGTTCAATTCCCGGTGCCTGCCCATGCAAAAAACAAACAAACAAACAATAACTTTTCTTGCAGTGAAGCAAGCTTCTTCAGAATAAACATGAGCATGAGGAGGTTGGAGCTCAAACAAAAGAAATGAAAAGTTTTCAAACCAGTAAGGGGGCACTACTTCAGTGGAAAGGGGGTTGGCAAATGGCAGTTCCACTCCTATGCAAGGAGAAGTGATGACGGATGCTGACAACTAAGATGCAGGAGAACAAGGTAGACCAGTGAGACAGAGTATGTATTGGGGTTACAGACCACAATTGGGGTTATAGGCCTCTCTAGGGGCCTTAGAGAGGACGGCAATGAAGAAGACAAGGAAAATCAAAGCAAGAGACCCAAGGTCAGCAGCTCAGCGTTGGTATCACCATAACTTCATTTACGGGTGCAGCTGCCCAGAATACCATAAACCACAAGATGGCAAAGAGACAAAAGTAGCTGATCCACCAACTGACAATTAGTTCACTAATGAGGCTGTGCATGGCAAGGCTAAATAAATCTGGCTTACCATCATCCAGTTTAGTCATCCAATAGATGAAGTGAATATGAAATTACAGCAATAAGAAATGAACAAAAGATTGGAGCTGAAGACCTTAAGTAATTGCTTTTTACCCATTGGCCAGATAACTGGAACTATTGGCATTATCTGTGCAGCATGGAGTTTTCATTATTTTTACCTAAAGACACCTCTTTTTGATAACGACTTACGTGGTTTTTTTAGAAAAAAGCCTGTTTTTTCTCAATGCACCTTTAAAGGTTTTTAGATTGTTACATATCTGGTCAAGTTGAGATTTTTAAGAACCTCATTTTTAATAAAAGTTTATGGAGGGATGGGAGGAAAAATATGGAATATTAAATTTTACCATCAGGGAATCCCTGATACTATGTCAAACTTTAGGGACACCCAAATCAATAGGCCATGCCCTTGATCTTGAGGCTTACTCTTGTGAAGCTTATGTAGGGGGTGGGGAAGCTTAGTCTACCTATAGGTATGACTAAGAGTTACTTCTGAAGGACTTCTTTTGTTGCTCAGATGTAGCCTCACTCTCTCTAAGCTCAACTTTGCAAGTGAAATCATTGCCCTCCCCGCTATGTGGAATATGACATCTAGGGGTGAAAGTCTCCCTGGTGGCATGGGAGTTGACTCCCAGGAATGAATCTGGCCCTGGCACTGTGGGATTAACAATTCCATCCTGACCAAAAGGGGCAAAATAAGTGTAACTAATAAAGTGCAAGTGGCAGAGAGAGTTCAAATAGAGTTGAGAGGCTTCTCTTGAGGTTGCTCTTACGCAAGCCTCAGTTAGACATTGCTACCTATCATAACTTGCCAAACCCCAACCAGGACCATTCCATCCAATCCTAAAGAACACCTAGGGCAATACAAAAGTTTCCACAAGGGTTCTGTGCACTAGAGTAACTTTTCAGAAACCTACAACCTCCAGATGGGTCCCTGGACCAGATAAGTCCTGAAACCTAGAGGGCCCAGCCTCTTCAGAGCTTCAGATAGTTCCATCTTCCTATTCCATATTATTGACATGAAAACATGAAAAAGTTAGAATGGCCATAGGCCAAACACCCCTAAAAAAAGGGATGAAAGATTAAAGGTGATGGTGGAATTATACAGAGAAGATAGGATTTAACAAATGAATATAATTGCTGAATCATTAAATTGTATCTTTTAGTCTCCAGTATCTTAGAGTAGCTAGAAGTAAAAACCTGAAATTGTGAAATTGTAACCCATGTCAAACTCTGAAATATATTTTACAACTAATTGCGGTGCTGTGCTTTGAAAATGCAAATTTATTGATTTTTGTATTTATGTTATTTTTCATAAAAAAGCCGATTGTGATGATAATAAATATTTATGCTTTCTAGCCTCCCATATTTTCGAGCAACTAGAAAGAAAAATCTGAGAGGATCTTATGGTAGTCCTTGACAAACTCTGGGACTTGTCCTGTAACTACTTGTTGAAGAGTGCTTTGAAAATATTGCTTTTTTATTTCTTTGCTTTATATATATGTTATACTATACAATAAAAAAGTTATAAAAAATGTTTATTTTTTCAAATAAATCAGAAAGTCGGAAGCACCTGTTAATGAAGGTCTTAAATAATAATAATAGTAATAGCAATAGTAATAATGATAATAATGGTATAAATTTCAAAAAGAAAACACAGGAGAATCTGCCTGACCTTGGATTTGGTGATGAGGTTTTAGACGTGACACCAAAAGCATGATCCATAAAATTAAAAATTGATATGTTGCACTTCATTAAAACCAAAAGTTTTTGCTCTGCAAAAGACGGTATTGAGAAAATGAATGGAGATCCCATGAATTGGAAGAAAATATTTGTAGCTCATATATTCAATATAGAGCTTGTATGAAGAATATATAAAGAATTCCTAAAACTCAGTACTAAGAAAATAAGCAACCAATTTAACCAATTTAAAAGTGGGCAAACAATTTGAACAGACACATTATCAAAGAAAATATACGAATGGCCAATGAGCACATGAAAAGATGCTCAACATCATTAATTACTAGGGAAATGCAAATTAAAACCACTAGATACCATTACATACCTATTAGGATGGCTAAGGAAAAAAGTACATACATATCAAAAGCAAAAACAAACAAAAAATCTGATAATTCCAAATGTTTGTGGGAAATCAGAGCTACAGGAATTCTCATTCACTGCTGGTGCAAAACAGTATAGCCATCTTGGAAAACAATTTGGTCACTTTTAATAAAGTGGCATGCTCTACCTATAGCTTGTAGGGGAGAATCATTTCTTGCCTCTTTTAGATTCTGGTTCACTTGCAATCCTTGACTTGCTGGTTCATCACTCAGCCTCTCTTGTGTCTGGTGTGTGTTTCTTCTCCCCTTCTAATAGGAACACCAGTCATACTTGATTAAGAACCTACCCTACTCTAGTGTGACTTCATTTTAACTTAACTAATTCCCTTTGCACTGACTTTATTTCCAAAATGGTCATATTTACAGGTAACAAGGATTAGAATTTAAACATATTTATGGGGGGACTACAGTTCAACCTATAACCATCAATTAGTAAATACTATCAAAAGCACTTTCCTTTCTCTTGATAGAGACAACAGAATTATGGAAACTCTCATTATTTATCATGATATAGTCCACAAGATGTTTGAACATCTGGACATTTCACAGGATTTCATTGTTGATATCATGTTAATTGGATCTATTAAGCAGAAAATAACAGGATCCCAGATATCATGTTGATACATATGTATACCAGGAAGTAGAAGACACCACAAAAATTCTGGGGCCCCAAACAGTGAAATTTCTGAGAAACATGTAGGGATATTTGCCTTAGACAAGTTTCTGTACCTTATATATCACCTACCACTAAAAAAGAGGCATAATGCTTAGTGGGATGCTTTGGATATTGGAGGCAATGCACATTGTATTTGGATGTGCTTCTCTGGCCTATTTATTGAGAAACAGGTTACCTTGACAAGTTTACATGAGGTCCAGAGCCAGAGAAGACTATATGTCAGGTCTAGGCTGCAGAGCAAGGTCCTATTCCACTTACCAGATTTGAGTGGCAAATATGGATACTGAATGGAGCATTTTGCATCACCCAGAAGGAAAATGAATTCCTGACCATTGGATTCTAAATTTCCTTGAGGTGTGATCTTCCCTACCCACCCTGAACTGATTTCCATCTTCTCCAACAATCTTAAAGCTTGAAGATATGCAGCTGCAATCCATTGTCAAGTGGAAGTCATTTGTATGAGTATGAGCTCTGGCAGATTGAAAAATTGTTGACAAGAAAGTCAGAGAGAGATTGGTCCTTTGATGGACTTCTGAAATAGGCCCAGAGTACAAGCATGTATGTGTCCCATGAAAATGCTCAACAAAGAGCAATCTCAGTGGAGGTAACTCTTAATAATCAAGTAGATAAACCTGCTCTGTGATGTCAATTTGCCTCTGTCCATAGCTACCACAATGCTTGCTTGATGGCCCTGTGTATAAAGTGGCATTTGTGGCAGGGATGGAGTCTATACATGGACTCAGTAACACAGACTTCCTCTCATCAATGATGATCTTCAGCTATCTCCATTGCTGAATGTCCAACCTACCAATAACAGAGGTTTTGCTGCCTTCCCTCCTACATGGAACATGATTCACAGGGGTTTAAATCTCCCTGGCAACATGGGCCAGAAAGCCTGGGATAAGCCAGGACTGGCATCAAGAGATTAAGAAATCATTCTTGGCTGAAAAAGGGAAAAGAGGAATGAGACAAAAAGTTTCAGTGGCTGGAAGATTTCAAACAGAGTCGAGAGGTTATCGTGGAGGTTATTCTTATGCATTATAAAGATATCCATGTTCAGTTTTTGGTGTATTGGAGTGGGTAGAGGGAAGTACCTGAAACTGTTGAACTGTGTTCCAGTAGTCTACATTCTTGAAGATGATTGTATAAAGATATAATGTTTACAATGTGACTGTGTGATTGTGAGAACCTGGTGTCTGATGCTCCTTATATCCAGGGTATGGACAGATGAGTGAAAAATATGGATATAAATAAATAAATAAACAATAGTGGGGACAAAGGGTAAAATAAATTGGGTAGATGGAAATACCAGTGGTCAATGAGAGGGAGTTTTTTCTTTTTATTCTTTTTCTAGAGTAATGCAAATGTTCTAAAAAATGATCATGGTGATGAATACACAACTATGTGATGAGTAAGCCATTGTGCAACATATATGAAAAGTATGTGTATGAAGATTTCTCAATAAAAAGTAATGTAAAAAAAGAAAAAGAGGGTGGTGCAATGGTGGCTCAGTGGCAGAATTCTCACCTGCCATGCTGGAGACCTGGGTTCTATTCCCAGTGCCTGCCCAAGCCAAAAAAAAAAAATGGAGGCCACCCTGAGTATCTCATATGGTACCTTTTTTTCCCAAGGGACCATCTGTGGCACACTGGTCACCATCCATTTTTCCCATCATGGAAGGGGAGGAAATTTGTCCATAAAATTGTATTCTGGGTACAGATATACCTTTCTTTTCCACAGTGCCTGTGTCAGCACCACCATCTGTAGACTTATATAATGTTTTTCACTTACTGTGAAGTAAGTACAATGATAAGCTCTTGCCCACATAGTTCACTGATCTTTTTATATAACTCATGACATGAAACAGCCTGCTGAAGGCGCAGTTAAAGTGCCAGCATGAGCAGCGCTCTGTGAGGTTGGGGTGCTGTCTTAAAGGATGTGGGATGTGCCTTAAAACTCTTTTGTGGTCGCTATATCATACTGTCTTACTTATAGCCAGATTATATGGGTCCTGGAATTAAGAGGAAGAGACAAGGTTCTCTGTTACATCATGCCAATAATACACTGCAGCAATTTTTAAACTTTTATTTTACAATTTTTTATTAGGGAAATTGAAGGTTTACATAAAAACCATGAAGAAAATACAGAGTTCCCATACCTCTCCCTGCTCCTATCATTAACACTTTGCATTAGTGTGGCAATTTTGTTACAATTGATGAAAGAATATTACTATAATTGTACTATTAACTATAGACCATGGTTTACATTAGAGTTCACTGTTCATGTTGTATAGTCCTATGTATTTTTAAAATTTTTTGTTCCAGTAACATACATACAACCTAAAATATCCCTTTAACCACATTCAAATATATAATTCAGTGGCATTAATTACATCCCCAATGGTGTGCTACCATCAGATCATCTATCAGCACAACTTTTCCATCACCCTAAATAGAAATTCCATTCCAATTAAATATTAACTCCCAATTCCCTAGTCCCACCCTGGCCCTTGCAACCTGTTTTCTTCTTTCTGACTTCATGAGTTACTTATTATAATTATTTCATATCAGTGAGATTGGAGAGTATCTGTCTTTTTGTATATGGCTTATCTCACTTAACATGATGTCTTCAAAGTTCATCCATCTTGTCACATGTATTATAACTTCATTTCTTTACATGGCTGAATAATATTCCACTGTATGTTACATTTTGCTTATCCATTTATCTGTTGATACGTAGTTGAGTTGCTTCCATATTTTGGCAATTGTGAATATTACCACTATGGACACTGGTGTGCAAATATCTGTTCAAGTTCCTGCTTTCAATTGTTTTGGGAATATACCTAGAAGTGGGATTGCTGGGTCATATGGTATTTCTATGCTTAACTTTCTTAGGGAGCACCAGTTTTCCACAGTGGCTCCGCAATTTTCCATTCCTTCCAGCAATGAACGAATGTCTTTTCTGTCCACATCCTAACACTTGTCATTTTCCATTTTTAAATAGTAATCATTCTAGCAAGCATGAAATTGTATCTTGTGGTTTTGATTTGCATTCCTGTAATGATTGATGATGCTGAGCATCTTTTTATATGCTTTTTGGCTATTTTTATATTTTCTTGGAGAAATGTCTATTCAAGTATTTTGTCCATTTTTAAATTAGATTGTCTTTTAATTGTTGAGTTGAAGGATTTCTTTATATATCCAGATATTAAGCCCTTGTCAGATAATGTGATTTCCAAATATCTTCTTCCATGCTATAGATTGTCTTTTCACTTTCATGATGAAGTCCTTTGATGCACAAATGTTTTTAATTTTAGTGCGGTCTCATTTATCTATTTACTCTTTTGTTTCTCGTGCTTTGGTCTAAGGGTCTAAGAACCCATTGCCTAACACAAGGTCCTGCTTCCCTATGTTTTCTTCTAGTTTTAAAGTTCTGGTTCTTATATTTAAGTCTTTGATCCATTTTGAGTTATTTTTTGTATATGTTCTGAGGTAACAGTTCACCTTCATTCTCTTGAATATGGCTACCCAGTTTTTCCAGCAACTTTTGTTGGAGAGACTATTCTTTCCCAAGTGAATGGACTTGGAACACTTGTCAAAAATCAACTGACCATTTAGGAAGTCATCAAGATGGCAAAATAAGACGTCCCGGGGAAAGTTTCCCTGAGAGATACCTAAATAAAAGGATAGACCTCACTTACTAGAAACTCTGGATAATTGTGATGGAGACTTGAGAAAGACTCCACAAATGCTTAATTGAAGAGAGAAAAACACCAAAAAAGAAAGTAGGAGGCAGGAACTGTCTGAAGCAACTATTTTGAAACTCCAGAGGCCAGAAGAACACTGTGTAGCTGGCAGGGAAGAGCGGGAGGAAGAAGCTGATATATTATGGTAAAGAACAGTACATTTCTCCTTCTGTGTGCTGACTATCAGGGTTCATCTCTCCATCTCATGGCAGGCCACCCAGGCTAACTCACCAGAGACAGAAAGGGGCATAAAAAAATTGTCTTTCCCAAGAACTCGGGTGGGCACAACCAATCACTCATCATAGCTTTTGATTAGTGATTTCAGACCATGGGGTGCACAGCCATGTTTCAACCTGCCCGGGCAAAGGTGGGTAGTCATTGTTTCAAACAATCTGGATGAGGTCAATGGCTGCCATTGTTTCAAAAAGCATTGAATAGGGGCAGTAGCAGTGGAGACTTGAGGACTCTGCACTTCCTCAGGGCTACAGGGGATGTTTAGGTGAAGGGCTTCATTTGCTGGGCAGGCCAAGAAAGCTCATCTTCAGGGATCCATGTAAGAAGTTCTTGGCTCCCTTCCTGATTCCCTTCTTAAGGCACTGTGGAGCTGGTCTGCACCCCCTTGACTCCCTAACCCTGTTTTATTTGGGAACAACTAACTTACAAAAGCTCTCTCTGGTGTGTGCTTCCTCCCAGAATTTGCTTTCCAGGCAAAAGCAGCTTGAGACAAAAGCAGTGTAAGTAACAACTGAGGCAGATGGCCTGAGGCAAAGGCTTTCTGGCTTCAAACACGCAAGAGAGGGAGATCTGTATCCTAGGAAACAAAAGGGTCAACCAAACTCCTATAATCAGGGGAACTCCAAAACAACTAATAAGCAAAAGCCCAAGATAAGACAGAGACCCAGAAAGACAGGAAAAACTCTGCGCATGGCATTCACTTTGGGCAGAGCTTCCTGGATGGCTGAAGTTCAAGAAAATCTGTTTTATCACTAGTTGGCTACAAAATCAAGAAATAGACATTTCAAGAAATAAATCTCACAGTTGGCATTTTAGAATATGAAAAGTTACAATGTGGACCAAAAGAGTACAAGACAAACAAAGAAATAGGAAATGATAGCACATCCACAGGAAGAGGATAAAAGCACAGAAAAAAAAAGAGAGAAGACTAGAATGTGGATGTACAGAAGAAAACCTTAAAAAGGAAAAAAAAAAGAACTTAAAAATGTTCAAGGAGATGAAGGAAAATACAGAGAAAGAACTAAAGGATATCAGGAAAATAATTAATGAACAATATGAGAATCTCAATAAAGACATACAAATTTTAAAAAGGAACCAAGCAGAACTATTAGAGTTGAAGACCACAATAAATGAAATTTAAAAATGCTCAGGAGGGGTATCAGCAGTAGATTGGAGCTGGCAGAAGAAAGACTCAGTGAATTCAAAGCCAAAACACTTGAAATTAGGCTGAGGAGAATAAAGAAAAATAATTATAAAAAGTGAAAACAGTCTAAGATACCTCTGAGACAACATCAAGCATACCAATATACACATTATGGGAATCCCAGAAGGAGAGAAAGTGAGAAATGATCAGGAATATTCAAAGAAACATTGACAAAGAATTTCCCCAAATTAGCAAAATACATGAATATGCTCGTACAAGAAGCCCATAGAACACCAAGCAGGATAAACATGAAGAAAAATGTATACGTCTTACATTGATCACAGTACCAAATTCAAAGTACAAGGAAAAATTTCTGAAAACTTCAGGAGAAAAGCAATGCATTAGGTACAAGGGAGTCAGAATGCTGATTTCTCATCAGAAACCATGAAGGCAGGAAGGCAATGGACTGAACTATTTGGAATGCTGAAAGAAAACAATTGCTGACCAAGAATTTTATATCCAGTGAGACTTCCTTTCAAAATTAAGGGCATGATTAAGACATTCCCAGATAAATGAAAGCTAAGGAATTCATTACCACCAGACCTGTCCTACAAGCAATGCTAAAGGAAGTTCCTCGGAATGAGAGGAAAGGACACTAGATAGTGGTTCAAAGAGACATAAAGAAATAAAAACTCTAGTAAAGGTAACCGGTTGGTATTGGTATTATTGCCAGTATTATTATATTGTAATTTTTGGTATATAACTCCACTCCTTACTTCCCACATGTGCTAAAATGCAAATGCATAGAGTAATGTAAATCTACTGTTTTTGGTCATATGATTTACAAAAATATAATTTCTAACAAGTATAAAAATGATGGGGAGATGGTGGGGGTATAGGAGTAGTGTATGAGTATGCTATTGAAGTAAAGTTGCAATAAAAGCAAATATGGTTGTTATATATTTAGTTTCTTAAATTTTAAGTTTGAAAGAAAAGTATGTGAAAAATATATCCAGATAGATACGAATAGGTAACTGTATTGCTCAGGGTTCTCTAGAGAAACAGAACCAACAGGAGAGATCTGTAAATATGAGATTTATAAAGGTGTCTCATGCAACTATGGGAATGGAATTGTCCAAAATCCATAGGGCAGGCTGTGAAACTGGTGGCTCCAATAAAGGGTCTGGTTGAACTCTGCAGGAGAGGCTTGTTGGCTGAAGAAGCAGTGAAAAAGTCTCTCTTCATCTTTAATAGCCTTCAACTGATTGGATTTTCTCATTGGTAGTTGACTCAGTTGACCATAGATATAATCAGCCACTGATTACAACTGACCGATGATTTAATACACAAGCCTTCCGGTTTATCAACCAGCTATGAAATATCCTTGCAGCAACAGTCAGGCCAGTGCTTGCCTGATCAACAAATGGGCATAATCACTTGGCCAAGTTGAACCCAGAAACTAACCATCACAGCCCACCCCTTGTTAACTTGGCAGGTATACATACTACCTTGAAATAAGCTTAATTTCCAAATAGAATACAGTAACAGACATAGGTTTTGCTTAACAAAACCCAACTGTACTGCGTACAACCAGAAACATTATATTTCTCCAGAATAGGGTCAAGTCCTTAGGTAACGTTCACTCATAAACTTTGTATCCTATGACTTAAATACTATAACATGAAACAATATAACTTATGTCATATAATAAGAGGAAAACAAGATATTTACTTATGCATGAATGCAAACATACTCATAACAAAACAAGGAAGAAATATTCACACAATCACAGTCTTCATTTCTGTAACTGATCACATGGTCATACTTCATATTTGTCACTACCTTCTTCTACCAATTCCATGTTCCCTTTACCATCAGCAAGCACTTCAGCTGGCCATGGTTCTTTGCCAGCTGGGGTGACCCAAACCTTCATTCCTGAAGTTTCAGAGCCATTGGTAGTCTTGCCTGGATTGGGTTGTTGCAGTTTTCCATTGACTTAAATCACAGGGCATGGTAGTACTAAGAGACACCCTATGGAATCTCCTGTATTCCAGGAAAACTCTTCTTTACCTCCATTATGTAGTTGTAGTCCTGTTTCCCCTTGATAGTATCAATCACCCCAGACAGAACAGTAATCTCCTTTCATGCCTGTAGGTTCAGTGGCATAAGAAGCCCAAAGTGGCCAGGTGGTAGGCTTAACTTCCAGTTCAATGGAATCATTGTTGTGTCTCCTAGTAGGAGCACTCCTTTTGGAACTCCCATTTCCACCCCTTGATTCTGGGCCTGTGAATCATGGCTATGAGAGAAACAGCACCATAGAGTGGATGCTGATTCAGAGCATACACAGCCTCCTGGAGAACAATGCCCCAGCCATACAAGATATTGCCACTGAGTTTGCACCATAATTGGGTCTTAGAAAGGCCATTCCACTGTTCTATCAACCCAGCTGCCTTTGGATGATGGGGAACATGCTAAGACAAGAGAATTCCAAGATCATGTTCTCATTCCTGCCCTTCATTTGCTATGAAATGGGTTCCTTGATCAGAAGCAATGCTGTGTGGAATAACATGACAGTGGATAAGGAATTCCATAAGTCCATGGGTGGTAGTTTTTGAGGAAGCATTGCATGCAGGGAAGGCACACCCATATCTGGAGCACGTGTCTGTTCCAGTTAGAACAGATTATTGCCCCTTCCATGATGGAAGTGGTCCAATTCAATCAACCTGCCACTATGTAGCAGGCTGATCACCTTGGGGAATGGTACCATATTGGAGACTGAGTGTGGGTCTCTGCTGCCGTCAGATCGGGCACTCAACAGTGGCCATAGCCAGGTCAGCCTTGGAGATTGGAAGTTCATGTGGCTGAGCCCATGCATAACCTCCATCCCTATCACAATGCCCATTTTGTTCATGAGCCCATTGGGCAATGGCAGGAGTGGCTGAGGAAAGAGAATAACTTGTATCCACAAGATGGGTTATCTTATCCACTTGATTATTAAAACCTTCCTCTACTGAAGTCACCCTCTGGTACACATTCACATGGGATACAAATATCTTCATATTCTTTGCCCACTCAGAAAGGTCTATCCACATACCTCTCCCCCAGACCTCTTTGTCACCAATTTTCCAAACATACTTGCAATTGGAGTTCACACCTGTTTAAGTCTATGATAATCCACGGTCATCCTCCAAGTTCCATCTCTTTTCTGCACAGGCCAAATAGGAGAGTTGAATGGGGATGTGGTGGGAATCACCACTGCTGCATCCTTCAAGTTTTCAAGAGTGGCACTAATCTCTGCAATCCCTCCAGGAATATAATATTACTTCTGGTTCATTATTTTGCTAGGCAGGGGCAGTTCTAGTGGCTTCCACTTGGCCTTTTCTACCATAATAACCTTCATTCCATGAGTCTGAGAACCAATGTGGGGATTCTGCCAGTTGTTCAGTATGCTGATTCTAATTATGCATTCTGGAACTGGGGAAATGATCACAGAGTGGGTCCAGGGACCCACTGGACACACTGTGAGATGGACCTGAGCTAAAACTCCATCAATCACCTGACCTCCATAAGCCCCTACTCTGAATGGTGGACAAGAGTGACATTTTGGGTCTCCTGGAATTCGTGTCACTTCTGAATCAGTGTCTAATAATCCCTGAAATATCTAATCATTTCCTTTTCCCTAGTACACCCTGGTAAAAGGCCATAGATCTCCTTGGGAAAGGCTTGGAGGAAGGTTAACAGTGTAAATTTTGGGTGTCATGGTTAGTGACACGTGTCAACTTGGCCAAGTTGTGGTACCTGTTTATCTGATTGGGCAAGCGCTAGCCTGCCTGTTGCAATGAGGACATTTCATAGGATTAGGTCATGATCACGTCAGCTGCATCCACAGCTGATTCCATTTGTAATCAGCCAAAGGGGAGTGTCTTCTGCAATTAGTGATGCTAAATCTAATCATGGGAAGCCTTT
>PVIY010039985.1:0-22708 GCA_004026745.1 Myrmecophaga tridactyla
AAATAAAAATAATTGGGCGAGAGACAAGAGTTAGGAGGAGGATTAGATTTGCTATTTGGTGAGGGTGTGTATATTGGTTTTCTGTCTCTTGGGAACAATGAAATTATGTAAAATTGAGAATGTTGATAGATTGTGGGTTTTGGGACCTCTACATGATGCCCAATGAATGCAGGTGGCTGAAGGATGCAATGATGGAGAAGTAGATTGGTGAATGTTGGTGTATACTTATGAACAAAGATTGTGCTGCTACAAAAAGGAACAATGTCGTGTGGCATGCAATGATTTGAATGAATATATGGAACATTTAGTGAGACGAAATAAACCAGAAACAAAAAAAATGACAATGTTATGGCCACCTTTAGAAAATGCTTATAAGAAAACAGGGGCCTAGATTGTAGGCTTTTAGAGTAGGCACATTAAGTCCAGAGTGGTGATTATTATTTCTGGATTTTGAGAGGCTGTTATATATATATATATAACCTGATATTTAGTGATAAGAATGAAGCTGAACAGGTGGGGTTAGTTAAAGCAATTCAGAACATAGGGGTAAGGAAGTCAGTGTCTATATTTTAGAACCACACATACTCTTTGAGACCAATGAAAGAAAGGTTTATTTGTACTGGAACTGAAATTTTCTGTAGTGCATAATCTAATTCAACCTATCTGCATAGCTCATTTGAACAACTGAAATAAAGGAAGCACAGAATAAGAAAGAGATACTTTAATCCTGTAGAGATTATTGTAATGCCTGGAAACATCCTACAGTATATTAACCAGATAATCCAAAAGTATTGGCAAAGTCCCCTGAGGGAGGGGAGAAAGACTATGAAACTATTAAACCTTACCATCAGGAAATCCCCTGATACTGTGTCAAACTTTAGGGATACCCAAATCAATAGGCCATTCCCTTGATCATGGCTTATTTACAAGAGGTTTATTCTTGTGAAAGTTATGTAGGTAGCAGAGAAGTTTAGACTACCTATAGGCATGCCTAAGAGTTACTTTTGGGAGACCTCTGTTGTTGCTCAGATGTGACCTCAGTCTCTCTAAGCCCAACTCTGCAAGTGAAATCCTTGCACTACTCCCTATATGGGACATGACATCTACAGGGGAAAGTCTCCCTGGCAACAAGGGAGATGACTCCCAGGGATGAGTCCAGGCCTGGTACCATGGGATCAACAATTACATCCTGACCAAAAAAAGGGAAAAGAAAAGTAATTAATAAAGTATCAGTGGCAGAGAGAGTTCAAGTAGCGTTGAGAGGTTACTCTGGAGTTTGCTCTTATGCAAGCTTCAGGTAGACATTGCTACCTATCATAACTTGCCAATCCCCAACCAGGACAATTCCAGCCAATCCTAAAGAAAACCTAAGGCAATATATAAGATTCCACAAGGGTTCAATGCAGTAGAGTAACTTTCCAGAAACCTACAAGCTTCAGATGGGTCCCAGGTCCAGACTAGTCCTGAAACCTAGCCTAGCCTCTCCAGAACATCAGATAGTTCCATCTCCCTACTCCATATTAGTGACAGACCATTCCAGCATTAAAAAATTAGAATTGTCATAGCCCAAACAACCCCAAGGAGAGGTAAGGAAAGATCAAAGGTGATGGTGGAATTATACATAGAAGATAGGACTTAACAGATGAATACGAATGCTAAATCATTAAATTGCTATCTATTTTAGTCTCCAGTATTTTAGAGCAGCTTGAAGTAAAAACCTAAAATTGTGAAATTGTAATCCATGTCAAAGTCTGAAATACGTTCTGCAACTAATTGTAGTGCTGTGCTTTGAAATTTATTACTTTTTTGTATATATGTTATTGTTCACAAAAAGAAGGGGGGAAAGTCTATTGTGATAACCAAAAGTATTTAAGCCCTCTAGCCTCTTATATTCTGGAGCAGCTAGAAAGAAAAATATGAGAAGATCATATGGTAGCACATGAAAAATTCTGGGATCTGTCCTTGTGTAAAAGTGCTTTGAAAGCTATTGCTTTTTTATTTCTTTCCTTTGCATATATGTTATACTATACAATAAAAAAAGTTTAAAAAAATAAACAGATGCTCAGAGATAGCCTCTCTCTAAACCCAACTCTACAGGGGTAATCTTTGTCCTCCCTCCTATATGGCACATTACATCCATGGGTGAAAGTCTCCCTGGTGGCATGGAAGATGACTTCTAGGGATGAGCATAGTCCTGGCACCATGGGACCAACAATGCCATCCTGACCAAAAGAGGGGAAAGAAGTGTAATAAATAAGGTATCAGTGGCTGAAAGAGTTCAAACAGAGTCAAGAGGTAATTCTGCAGGTCACTTTTATGCAAGTTTCAGTTAGACATTGCTAGCTATCATACTTGCCACCCCAACCAAAACCATTCCTGCCAATCTTAAAGAATACTTAGGGTGTTATACAAGATTCTACAAAGTTTCCATGAGCTAGGTAACTTTCCAGGGACCTACAACCTCCAGATGGGTTCCTGGACCAGATAAGACCTGAAATGCAGAGGTACCAGCCTCTTCAGAGCATCAACTAGTTCCATCCTCCTATCCCATAATATTGACAGTGCCTCCCAACATGAAAAAGTTAGAATGGTCATAGATCAAATACCCCTAAAAAGTGGGAAAAAGATCTACAGAGAAGGTGGGTGTGCCAGCTTGAAAAGATTACACACCTTAGAAAAGCCATTTTTTTTTAACCCTGATCCATCTTGTAGAGGACCCATTTCTTTTAATCCCTAGTCAGTACTGTAGGTTGGAAACTTGATTAGATTATCTCCACAGAGATGTGACATGCCCAATTGTGGGTATTAACATTTGATTAGAGGGAGATATGACTCCACCCATTTCAGGTGGGTCTTGATTAGTTTAGCAAAATCCTTTAAAGAGGAAATATTTTGGAAAAAGCTTCAGAGCCATAAGAGCCACACGAGCCCATGCAGCCAGAGACCTTTGGAGATGAAGGAAAAAAATGCCCCTGGGGGAGCTTCATGAAACTAGAAGCTGGAGAGAAATCTAGCATACTTTGCCATGTGCTCTTCCAGCTGAGAGAGAAACCCTGAACTTCATAGGGCTTTCTTGAGTGAAGGCAACCTCTTGTTGGTGTCTTAATTTGGACATTTTTATAGACTTGCTTTAGTTGGGACATTTTCATGTTCTTAGAACTGTAAACTTGCAACTTAATAAATTCCCCCTTTTAAAGAGCCATTCTGTTTCTGGTATATCACATTCCAGTAGCTAGCAAACTAGAACAGTAGGGTTTAACAAATGAATATGATCACTGAATCATTATATTGATATTTCTTTTAGTCTCCAGTATCTTAGAGCAGCTAGACATAAAAACCTAAAATGCTGGATTTTAACAATACCAAACTCTGAAATCTGTTCTACAATTAATTGTGATATGCTTTTAAACTTACTGCTTTTTTGTATATATGTTGTTTTTCACAATGAAAAAAGTCAACTGTGGTGATAAATGCACAGCTATATGATGATATTGTGAACCATTGATTGTACACTTTGGATGCTTACATATGTGAATATACAATACATATCACAAAATTAAAAGTTAAGAAGATAAAAAGAAAGATACAAGTTCTGAAGAAATGTGGAGAGAGAGATGTGCCTATTCACTGTTGGCAGGAAAGTAGAATGGTGCAGCCCCTCTGGAGAGCCACGTGGTGTTCCACAGGTGGCTAAGTATTGGGTTTCAATATAATTCTGCAACCCCATTATTAGGTATATACTTGGAAGAACTGAAAGCAGAAACATGAATGGACATATGCACATTGATGTTTACTTGTGTGTTATTCATGATTTTCAATGGATGGAGCTGGCCTAAGTGTACAACAACTGATGAACAGAAGGGTGAACTCTGTATATATATGTACAATGGAACATTGAGCTGCTACAAAAAGGAATGAAGTTGTGAGACATGCAACTAGGTGAATGACCCTTGAGAACATTATGTTGAGTGAAATAAGCCAGAAATGGAAAGACAAATATTGTAAGGACTGAATACTAATATAGACTAAATACAATGAGCAAGCTCTCAGATTTGAATCTGAAAGTATAGGTTATCAGGGATAGAACATAGGCAGAGATTGCACAATCGACTATTAAAGAGCTCAGAATGTCAATAAGACTCATTGTAAAGGCTCCTAGATTGTAGGCTCTTACAGAAGTCATGTTTATTCCTAAATTCTGTTATTTCTAAATTCTGAGATGCCAAGCTCTTTGTGTATAAACTAATGGTTTCCTGGATTTTTGGGTATCTGTGTGACACCTGAGACTGAGAATTAGAGTTCTGCAGCTCTGAAAGTCAGCATTATCACATAAGGCAACTGTTAAAGAAGCTGAAAAAGATATCAGCCTTCAACTAGAGATATGAATAATGCTGATCTTATTTGGACTAAGGTAAATCAGAATACAGGGTGAAGGGTATTGGCTATATTTTAAAACTTCAACTTCTGTGTGAGACCAAAGGAAGAGAGACTTATTTGGTACAAAAGCTATATTTTCTTTAGCACACTATCTAATTTAACCTGCATGGTTATTTTATTCAAACAACATAATTACATGGAAATTTGAATAAGGTATGAAATCTTATTTTATATAATAAGTGAAGCCCTTTATCTTGGGGTCTGCCATTATGAACTTATTCCTGCAAAGGATAAGCTAAGCCTACTTATAATTATGCCTAAGCATCACCCCCAAAGAACCTCTTTTATTGCTCAGATGTGACTCCTCTCTCTCTAAGACTATTCTGCAAAGAAACTCCCTACCCTGCCTCCTACATGGGATAAGATATCCAGGGGTGGAAATTTGCCTGGCAACATGGGACATGATTCCCAGGAATGAGACTGGCCCTGGCATCATGGGGTTTAGGAAATCTTTTTGACTAAAAGGGAGGAGAGAAATGGAACAAAACAAAGTTTCAGTGGCTAAGAGGTTTCAAATAGAGTCAAGAAGTCATTCTGGAGATTATTCATATGCATTATATATTCCTTTTTAGTTCCTGTTTATTAGAATACCTAGGATGAACTATCTGAAACTGTTAAACTGTAATCCAGTAGCCATGATTTTTTATGATGATTGTATAGCTACATAACTTGTATGGTGTGAATGTATGATTGTTCAAACCTTGTGACTGATACTCCCTTCATCCAGTATACGGGAAGATGAGTAGGAAAATAAAGACAAAAATAAATAAATAATTGGGGAGATAAGGTGTACTGGATGTTTTGAGTGTTGTTTTATTTATTTGTTTGTTTTGAGTAATGAAAATGTTCTAAAATTGATTGTGGTGATGAATGCACAGCTATATGATACTATGAGTCATTGATTGTATACTTTGGATGATTATATGGTATGTGAATATATCCCAAAAAATTGCACTAAAATTTTTGCCTTTCTCTCTTCTTGCTTCCTCTATTCATCCTTGTGGTTCAACCTTTTGAATTAGTCATTTTACTATCATTTCAGTGAAGTTACATGAGAGAACAGAGGTAAATGTTCATACTAATCTTTGAGTGATTACTGGGAATTGTCTCTTAATATTGTTATATTTTTACATCCTTTTTAGTACAGAGTTCTAGAATTCTTAGGGTAAAGTTAGTATTTGTGTGTACATGTTTTGTGAAGTGATGATAAGTAGGATCAACACTACTCAGGTACTTAATGGAGCAAAAACTTTAATCTCATAAAATCTGTCATAATTGTCATAATTTCCTTATTCTTTTGCACTGCATATTTAAAATTGCTTTAGTATTAACAGTGATCTTTTAAAAATAACATTAAATCTTTGTCAAAGGAAGTGTCATTTCAGGGAACAAATATAGAAAACTGTGGCAGATGGAAACTGTTGTGTATCCAAGAAAAGCCATGTTCTTTAATCCTGATTAATTATTGTAGGATGGGATCTTTTAAATTAACTTGTTCCCATGGAGATGTGACTCCGTACATTCAAGGTGGGTCTTAATCCACTTACTGGAGTCCATTAAGAGGGAGCCATTTCAAAAAAATCTCAAAGCTGAAACAGATAGAGACCCTTGGAGATGCAGAAAGAAAATGCCCCCAGGGAAGCTGTTTGAAACCAGAAGCCAAAGGACTAGCAGATGCTAGCCAGACCCAGAGAAGCAAAGTGAGTAACCAACACAGGAACAAAGGTTGAAAGCAATGGAGCTGCAAAGCAAGAACCAGTAGATGCCAGCCATGTGACTTCTCGGCTGACAGAGGTGTTCCAGACCCGTTAGCCTTTCTTGAATTGTTATCTTTCCATGGATTCCTTAGTTTGTACAATTTTATAGGCTTGGAACTGTAAACTTGTATTAAATTCCCCTTTAGAGACATTCAGTTCTGGTATATTGCATTCTGGCAGACTGCAAACTAATACATCCAGTCTCCACTTTCTCCATTCACCAGGAGAAAATGTGGCCCCTGGGATTTTTTTTGTATATTGGAAGAAATTCTTTGTGTAATCTATTTTGTGGGAGAGTCTTATCAACCCTTCCCCTCTTTCACTTCTTTGGAATACTCTAGGGAACAGGGTGGGAAGGAGAATTTCTGGGCAGGGTAAGAACTCAGAGATCCAAATCCTTTGTAAGTCCAGGAAGGGAGGAACTTTGTTTATGGCAAGCAGCCTCATATATATATATATATTTTTTGCCCTCCAGTTCTCAACCCCTCTTCCAAATAAGGACCTACCAGAGGAAGAAAAATAAACTCATGTATTATATTTTTTACTTAGCCATCCTCCAGCTTCACAACCTTCCATGGGAGCACAGATGAGCCTCCTTGCTGATGACTGTGAGGTTTTCCCTTCATCTTGTCTATTTTAGGATTTCTGCCAAATGCAAGAGGTGGTTGCCAATACACTTGCTATTTGAATAATCAGATGCTATTGTCAATTGAGTTCAATTTATTTCTGAAGAACCAAAACTACTCTCCAAGAAGCAAAGAAAAAGATGGAGAAAGGCAGGAGTTGGGAGCAGGACCCCAAGAAAAACACACCAGTCCACTCTACATTTGCACACTGCTGAAGGCATGTGGCTACTCAAGAACTAGGGTCTGTGGTCCCCTCCTCTGGTCCCCAGGTAGTTCCTTGCATGTATTGAAAGCTGAAGCCCCTTGGATACACTGGAGGCAATACATTAGAAGGCCATGGAGGTGCACATATCCTCTGAAGGGGAACACTGATGAGCTCCTACTCCAATATCTGCACATCTGCATCCTTCACTGATGAAGTCCTCCAGCATGGCATGCCACATAAGCCAAGCAGAGTGAACTTGTTTTTCCAATGTAACTTGAAGCTGTTTCCATGGATCACCTGCTCATCCCTAGAAGAATCTTTTCAGGCTCCATGGAGCTTGTGTTCTTTGTCCTCCATAGAAAATCTAGTGAGAACATCCTATCCCCTTGACATGTTTTCTTTTTCCTGGTGGTTGCCTTTGCTTCTCACAACATGTGATGGAAGCATTTTCACTCATTCTTTACTATCAAATTCAAAATCAGGGGCTCTGGAGTCCTGGATATTTGCTGGGTTGGAAAGTCTGTTCTGGATAGAGGCCAAGGCTGGAACTTTCCAAATGGGAATTTCTACTTTTATTTGGTTAGTTTTGAGGCCACTGTTCCCTAAGGAAATAGGAGAGGACTTCCTCATCTTCAGGCCAAGTATAAGTCTACAGGCACATAGCTTGTGCTCCAGGACTACCCACCTGACCTCTGGCCTCTTGGCCACTTGTTTTCTGTATACTTATGAGCATTCTTAGATTATTGATTGGAAATGCCAATTGAGATGGCTTAAGGTTGGCAGAGATGCTATGCTCTACCGTGTTGCCTTGGGAAAGACTGCTGTAACTGTTCTTATATTTGAGGGTCAGGAATTTTGGGTAAATGTGTGGAGTCCTCCAGCTGGAATGTCTTAATCACTGAGAACAGATACATGGCCATCACCTTTGTCTACTCGTTCATCAAGGAATTTTGGATCACTTTTGTGTGTAACCCAAGGAAACAATCCAGTCAGCATGCTGGGGACTCTCTTCCTTAGGGGATTAGGTCTACATAAGGCTTTAGTTTGCCATCTTCTTGACCCAATTTTATACATGGATCTTTCATTATTTCTCTGAGGTTCCTTTCTTCTGAGGACTGAGAATGAGATATTCCATGAACATGTTTTCACTCTCCATGGACATGGAAAAGGGAATTTTGAATTCTGTACTTAGTGTCTGCTCCTACAGCTCCTGATGCTCTGTACATCAAAAGCAGAGACCTACTGACCATTGTATAGATGATGACTCCCAGGTTCCAAATATCCACCATGGATACACCCAAATATCCACCATGGACACTTCTGGGACTGACTAGTCTCAGTCCTAGAAGTGTCGTTGGGTAGTGTTCTAGTTTGCTAGCTGCTGGAATGCAATATACTAGAAATGGAATGGCTTTTCAAAAGGGAAATTTAGTAAGTTGCTAGTTTACAGTTCTAAGGCTGAGATAATGTCCCAATTAAAACAAGTCTATAGAAATGTCCAATCAAATGTATCCAGGGAAAGGTACCTTGGTTCAAGAAGGCTGATGGAGTTCAGGATCTCTCTCTCATCCGAGAAGGCACTTGGTGAACACAGTCACAGTTTCTCTCACTCAGCTGGAAGGGCACATGGCAAGCAAGGCATCATCTGCTAGCTTTCTCTCCTGGCTTCCTGTTTCATGAAGCTCCCTGGGAGGCATTTTCCTTCTTCATATCCAATGGTCGCTAGCTTGTGGGCTCTCGTGGCTATGTCATTCTTCTCTGGCTCTCTCTGAATCACTCTCATTCTCAAAAATGTTTCATCTTTTATAGGACTCCAGAAACTTCTCAAGACCCACCCAAATGGGTGGAGACATGTCATCATCTAATCCGGTTTAACAACTATTTTTTATTAAATCACATCTCCAGGGAGATTATGTGATTACAGTTTCAAACATACAGTATTTAATAGGGATTATTCTACCTTTATGAAAGGGATTTTGATTAAAACATGGCTTTTCTAGGGTCCATACATCCTTTCAAACCAACACAGGCAGCATAATGTAGACTGCAACACAAGTTATCCACATTAAGGCAAAAAGTGAATTTGTGGCTTTAAGACAAGTGTGCAATCTCAATGTTCATGTCACCCTCCAATTGCAGATTTTATGCCTTTTAGGTGCTATGGACACTACACTTCTAGTAAATGAACTGCACAGAAGTCACTATTGAGAAGACATTGTCTCAGGCCTCCTTTACTTTCATACTGTCCTGAGCCATGATATAATGAAATGCCTCCCATGCATTTGCATATTCCAGGACAAAGTACTGAACCTTCTTACCAGCAATGTATGTGGGTCAAACTTTATCCACATCCTCATCAACATATGTTATATTCCTGTTTTTTTCCCCCAGAGCATCAATTCTAGTACTTGTGAAGTGATATGTTATTGTGATTTTGATTTGCATTTCCCTAATGACTAGTGATATTAAGCATCCCTTCAAGTGACATTTTTTTTTAGGTGCATGGTCCAGGAATTGAACCTGAGTCTCCCACATGGAAGGCAGGTCAAGTGACTTTTGAAGTAGAAATGTTTTAGTTTTGATCAAATCCGTTTATCTACATTTTCTTTTGTTGCTTATTATTTAGATTTTGCATCCATTGCTAAATACAAGGTCATTGGGATTTATTCCTACCTTTTTCTCTATGAGTTTTACTGATGGAAGTCATATTTAGGTAATGATACAATTTGAGTTAATTTTTTTTGTGGCATAAGGTATTCGTGTTCATTCATTTGCAGGTGGAAATGCAGTTGTCTCATAACAATTTCATCAAGAGACTGTTAATTTCCCATTAATTGGATTTGGAATCCTTTTCAAGTATCAATCATTAATGAATGTATGGGTTGATTTCTAGACTATCAATTCTATTCCTTTGCTTTATATGCCTATCTGTAGGCCAGAATGATGCTTCTTTTTCTCATGGGAAGGCACCAGGAATCAAACAGAATGATACTGTTTTGATCATTGTTGCCTCATAATAAGCTCTGAAATATGGAAGAGTGATTCCTCCTAATTGATACTTCTTTTGAAAAATTCTCTTGGATATGCAAAGCCCCTTAAAATTTCATATGAATTTGAAGATCTACTTTTCCAAATGAAAAATAAGGGCTTTTGGAATTTTGATAGATTGTGTTGAATCAGTAATATACAAAATGTATGAAATTTTCAAACCAGTGCAGAAAGTTTGTCCTCCAATTTATTCAGGGTATATTTAACATTAACATTGTAGTATTCAGTGTACAATTAATCTCTTTAATTTCATTGACAAAATTTACCCCCCAGAATTTTGTTAAATCAGATAATATCTCATATGGAAATGCTTTCTTAATTTCCATTTGAACTACTCATTGCAGATTTATAGAAACATAGCATTTATCATTATACTGCCATTTCCCAGACCCACTCTTCAGCATCAAAATCAAAACAGCAGGCAGCACAACTCCAACAGCCCATCTGTGTCTCACACAATCTTACTCACAGAGACTTACTCTATCTCCCAGCAAGGTGTGTAGCATGGCCCCATGACCCCTTCTGGTCTCCCAGTCATCTCCTGAAGGCTGTTTAAAACTGAAGCTCCTTTTATAGACTGGTAACAATGGCTAGAGGAACTGCCTCAGGGCTCCTTGCATGCCCTGGTTATTGCCAGAAGGGGAGGCTGCCCTAACCCCTCAGGGAAAATTTCCCTGCTCACTCATCACATGGTGTTACCCCTTGTGAACAGAGCTTTTCTTGGAAACAGCTAGGGGTGATTGATCCCTTCAAGGTCCCCATCCCCAATGTAGCTGATGTGTGTGGAAGGTGAGAAAACAGGGCCACGCTGGGGCCCAGGTTTGCTTAGTATCCTTCCCAGAGACTCTCCCTATGACAGAGCCCTGAGGACTGAATGGATTGCACCAAAGTCATTGGGAGTTGCTGGTGCAGGTGGAGCAGGGCTGGGGAGTCTGCAGCTGAAGCGGGAGCCTTGGAGGGTTCCAACTCTAGTGCATTTTGGCTTTATGTGCCCTTCTCACTGAAGAGCTGGTCAAAGCTAATTTTGTACAGAGGAGAGGTATTTCAGGGTTGACCAGTCCAGGTGGAAAGATTGTGTGTGGAAGGGAGAGAGGTGGGCTTCTACCATTCCTGGGCTGGTAAGGGGCAGGCAGGGATGTCAGCAATGCTTTAGGACTTCTGCATGAATTGTACTTCCTGTACTTGTAGTTTTTAGATAAGTAATCCATGGGGAGCAACGTGGGTTCACTAAGTCTCCACTACATGGGCTTAGCGGACCATTCCATGCTGTTCCATATGCTATGGGGATGGAGTGCCACTGTGTATCTGATAAGGTGAGGGCTGGAGCTGTAGACTGAAGTAGAGTTTTCCTGCTCCTGCCTGTTCTAGCCCAGAAGTAGATAGATTGCCTTGACTTAATCATGATTTTCTTCAGTTGGTGATTCCCTGATCTCTAGTATACCCCATTAATAGCGTCAATACTGTGCACTGGGGTCCTGGCAATTTGGGAGGGGCTCCACGTAGGGCTCTGATTTATATTTTGATAGTCCACATTTACTCATGACATGCTGTAGCATCGCTGTCTTACAAGGGACTATGATAAGACACTTTTTATCAGGTTTACACAGATAAAATGTTCCATGTACAATGGAACATAGGACACATCACTTAATGCCTGTGCCCCAAAATGACATGATACACATTCTTCTCAAGTGCCCATGGAACATTTGCCAGGATAGACCACATGCTTGGGCAAAAAGCAGGTCTTAAAAACTTTAAAAGCATGGAAATCATGCAAAGCATGTTCTCTGATCATAATGAAATGAAGCAACCAGAAGTTTCACAAATATATGGAGGTTAAACAACATGCTTTTAAACAATCCGTGGGTCAAAGAAGAAATTTCAAGAGAAATCAGGAACTATCTTGTGATGAATGAAAATGAGAACATCCCAAACCAAAATCTATGAGATGTAGCAAAGGCAGTGCTGAGAGGGAAATTCATAGCCTTATATGACTACATTATAAAGGGAGAAAGAGGCAAAACCAAGAACCTAACTGAACAATTGGATAAACATAAAAACAGCAAACTAATCCCAAAGTATGCAGAGGGAAAGATAAAAAAATATTGGGCTGGAAATAAATGAAATGGAGAAAAAACAACAATAGGGAGAATAAAAAAAACCAAAAGTTTATTCTTTGAAAAGAACTCTACTGACTTGAGAAGAAAGTGAAGACCTCAACAAATGAAACACAACTAATGAGATTGAATCACTTATCAAAATCTCCCCACAAAGAAAATCCCAGGTCCAGATGGCTTCATGGGTGAATTTTACCAAGCATTCCAAGGAAAATTATTACCATTTCTGCTCAAACTCCTTAAAAAAAGTTGATGAGATAACACTACCTGACACATTCTATGAAGCCAACATCACCCTAACATTAAAAGCTTTTGAAGATACTACAAGAAAAAGATACTTCAGGCCAATCTCCCTCATGGATATAGATGCAAAAATTCTCAAGAAAATAATGATAAATCAAATCCAACAGCACACTCAAAGAATTATATACCATGACCAAGGGAGTTTTACTCCAGTTATTCAAGGGTGGTTCAATACAAGAAAACAATTAATGCACTATAGTACATCAAAAATGAAGAAGGAAAACATACATAATCTCTTCATTGATGCAGAAAAGGCATTTAACAAAATTCAGCATCTTTCTTAATAAAATCATTTCAAAAACAATAATTGATGGAAGCTTCCTTAGCATGATAAAGGGCATAAATAAAAAAACAACTGCTAACAAGATACTCAATGGTAACAGATTGAAAATTTTCCCACTTAGACCAGCAATAAGACAAGGGTGTGCACTGTCCCCACTGTCATTCAACATTGTGCCAGAAGTTCTAGGCAGAACAATTAGGCAAGAAAAAGAAAAAACGTCATCCAAATTGGAAAGGAAGAAGTAAAACTTTTGATATTTCTTTATCCTATATTGTCATGCCTCAATTTTATGGACTATCTATCATATAAGAATTCAGTGAGATGACTTTAAAAACAGGTTATCAGGTTGAGGCCTATTGTGAAGGGTCCTAGTTTGTAAGCTCTTACAGCAGTCATATGTATTCAGGAGGTGTAACTGTTATTTCTAAATTCTGAGATACTGAGCTGTTTGTTTATAACCTAATTGTTCTTCAGGCATATATGTGACACCTGAAACTCAGAGCTACAGCTCCAAAGCTATGACAGTCAGCAGTACACAACTTTAAAAAGTTGAAAACATAATCAGACTTCAAGAAGAGATATGAGTGAAGCTGATCTGATGGGACTAAGGTATATCAAAATACAAGGTAAAAGATGATATGATCCATATTTGAAAACTTCAACTTCTGTATAGACAGTGAACAAAGAAATAGTTGCAGGGTCCCCTTGGGGGACTGGGAAGAAAGGAAGAAATAGTCAACTTCCTCATTTGGAGAATTTCTGATATTCTCACAAGCAGTAGGGACAAACAAATCAATAGGTTGAGACCTCGATATTGGTGTTTGCCCCTATGAAACTTATTTCTGCAAAGGTTGGGCAAAGCCTACTTAAAATTAGACCTGAGTCACCCCCAGAGACCCTCTTTTGTTGCTCATCTGTGTCCTCTCTCCCTAAGACAACTCAGCAGGGAACTCACTGCCTTCCCTGCTATATGGGGCATGACTACCAGGGGTATAAACCTCCCTGGCAACATGGGACAGAAATTCCAGGATGAGTCAGGACCTGGCATGAAGGGATTCAGAAAGCCATCTTGACAAAAGGGGGAAGAGAGAAATTAGACAAAATAAAGTTTCAGTGGCTGAGAGATTTCAGACAGAGTTGAGAGGTTATCCTGGAGGTTATTCTTATGCATTATATAGATATCCCTTTTTTAGTTCATGGTGCATTGCAGGAGCTTGAAGGAAGCATCTGAAGCTGTTGAGCCATGTTCCAGTAGCCTGTATTCTTGAAAACAATTGTACAAAAATATAAGTTACAACATGACTGTGAAATTGTAGAAAACCTTGTGTCTGATGCTCCTTTTATCCAGGGTATGGATAGATCAGCAAAAAAAAAAATATATATATATATATATATATATATATATATATATGAATAAATAAATAAATAATAGGGGAGACAAAGGGTAAAATAAAATGGGTAGGTGTGTGGAGGGCCAGAAGCAATCAATCAGGCCCAAGCAAGGAAAGTCCCCACAACATTGGGGTGGAATGTCCCCAAGAGTTAAACAATAACCAATGTTAAGAAACTGAGAGAATGAGATGTGTTTTGGCAATAGCTAATAGCATTTTTCTGCTTCTATGATACACTTGCTTGCTAGCAACTGCAAAACCACAACATAATTTTAGCCTTTATAAGCACACCTTGAAAACCTCTAGGTGCTGCTCTCTGAATCTTCCTTCCTGGAAGTTTATGGGGCAGTCACCGGCCTGCTAATAAAGACTCCAAATTGGCTTGCAGTTTTGAATTATGTGGTCTTTCTTTCAGTGTGCCCCATAACATTTGGAGGCCTCAGTGAGATCATCCCTAACAGGACATCTGGTGACCACAGGTCCTGGGGACTGCCCCCAGAACTGAGGTCTGGCCTAAGGAAAGCCCTCAGAGAGTTGTTCCTCCACCCCACGTGAGGACCAGGAACCAGGTCAGTTCTACAGGACCCTCCAAAATTATACAAAATCTGGTGGAGTCATCTGTTTCTGGGAACCTCACTGGTGAGTACAGGTCTGTTACTGGATCCAGGTCAGGGACCTCTGGAAGACTGGACACAGCATTACTTCCAAGGTCAGGTCCTGGAGCAAGATGTTGCCTGGGTCTTCTGCTTAGAATCAACTAAGGATAAAGCTTTGTGTGTCTTGGTTTAGTTTGTCCCTTCTCTCATCTGTTGGTCTCATTGCATTCTGTGTTGTTCTGTCGCATTCTGTGTCGTTCTTGTCATAATTGCCATGGGTCAGTCAAGCTTATCTGTCTATACTCCCCTTCAATGTTTTTTGAAAAATTTCTGGGAATTTCAGCAGAAGGCTGGAGACTATGGAGCCCCTGTCAACGCCTTCAACTTGAAAAAATTCTGCTCATGGGAGTGGCCAATTTTGGGTCCTGGGTGGCCTCCTGAGGGAACCACAGATTTATCTGTGACTTATAAAGTCCAAAGAACAATTTTTGGTAATCCAGGCCACCCTGACCAAATCCCTTATATACTAATTTGGATTAAAATTTTAGCAGAAAAACCCAAGTGGTTACGGTCTTGCCTGGATTCCCAAAAAGAAAGACACCCCCAGAGCCAAAATTGCCCTCTTAATAAACACCTCTCAAAAAAGAAAGAATTAATGGGATCTCAGTATTGACAGGACCATCAGAACATCTGCTCTTAATGGACCCTTCCCCATACCCAATAGCCCCTCTGTCACCTCTAAGACCAAAGGGGAAAAATGGCCAACAGGCCACAACCAGCCCCTCTAATAGCTGGGAGGTGACCTTCAGTAACCCCCCCATACTAGAAGTGGCTCTGCTTACCACCCTTCTTCTGGTGCACAATCACCGAATTCTTCTGGAGCTCCAATTTTACTCTTGAGGCAGATTGGCCCTGCCCCGGGGTATGACCACCCACCTTTCATGGTATATATCCCCTTTTCCTCTAGCAATCTAAAAACCGGAATCCCTCTTTCTCTGAAAAGCCCCAAGGGCCCATCTCCCTCTTGGGGACTGTCTTTTTTATCCACCAGCCCACCTGGGATGACTGCCAACAGCTCCAGGCCCTCTTCACCTCCAAGGAATGAGACCGAGTCAGGAGAGAGGTGAGGAAGTTAATTCTTGGACCTGATGGACAACCTACTACTGAATCAACCTGATTAGAGGCTGCGTTACCCTGCACCTGTCCTAGATGGGACCCCAACACTGATAGAGGTAAAGAGGCTCTCAATTGGTATCACCAAACTCTGCTCCAGGGAATACAAGTGGCGGCCAAGAAACCAACCAACTTGTCTCAGGTAAGCAAAACCATACAAAAGCCAGGCAAATCTCCGGCCACTTTCATTGAGTGCCTTCTGGAGGCATACCACTTATACACCCCTATAGATCCAGAGGTGCCTGAAAATAAGCAAGCCATAAATATAGCATTTGTCACCCAGTGGGCCCCAGATATAAGAAAAAAATTACAGAAATTAGAAGGATTTAAGGGTAAAGTGCTTTCTAAACTGATAAGAATTGCCCAAAAGACTTTTAATAACAGAGATGACCCCGGGACCACACAGTCCAAAAAACAGCCAAAATTTTAGTATCCACAATGGCTGAACAGGAAAAAGAAAAAGGTAAATGGAAAACCATTAAAAAAGAAAGGGAAACCAAGAAAAAAGGTTGGGCCTAGGTGCAAACCAATGCACCTACTGCAAAAAATAAAAAAATAATGGACATTGGAAAAATGAATGCCCTAAAAGAGAACTTAAAGGACTGAAACCAGCCCCCATTCTAGTTGAAGAGGAGAATTGATGGGGCCAGGGCTTCATTCTGTTGAGCCCCCTGGAGCCCAAGGTCACCTTAGAAATTGGGGGCAAGCCTACAAAATTTCTTGTGGATACTGGGGTGACTTTCTCCATCCTCTAGCAGGCAGAAGGGCCCATATCTAAGGAAAAAATCCTCATACAGGGAGCATAGGGAAAGACAAAGTCTTACCCATGGACTAAGACTAAGATCACTAACCTTGGGGAAGGAACTGTCACCCACTCATTTCTTAAAGCTATCCTAAAAATACTACAACCAAAAACAAAAAGGCAGGTGTGGGAATTCTTAGAAGCAGTTGGATAGTACCAGCTCTGGATTCCCAGGTTTGCAGAAATAGCCAAACCCCTGTACATCAGCACAGGGGGAAAGGAGGAAGCCCTAACATGGACTGAGACTGGGTACAAAGCTTTCAAAATGCTAAAACAAGCACTTGTGACCACTCCTGCCTTAACCTTGCCAGACCTGTCCAATCCTTTTCAGCTCCACATTGCTAAAACCTGAGGAATAGCAAAAGGAGCCCTCACTCAAACACTAGGACTGTGGAAAAGGCCAGTTGCCTACCTGTCTAAAAGACTAGACTATGGTGGTGGCCGGGTGGCCAAGCTGCCTCTGAGCCATTGCTGCCATGGCCATTTTAGTGAAAGAAGCATCTAAATTAACAGTGGGACAGGACTTACATATAGTGGCTCCACATTCAGTAAAAACATTACTAAGGAGCCCACCTGAGAGATGGCTCTCAAACACCCAGATAACCCAATATCAGGTACTGCTGCTGGATCCCCCAAGAATCTGCTTCTTAAAAATGGTGGCTCTTAACCCTGCCACCTTGCTTCCAGATAATGACCCATCGGAGCCCATCCATGATTGTTGTGAGATTTTGGAATCTCTCATGAACCTGAAAGCTAATCTTGCCAACAACCCCTGGCCAGATCTTGATAAAGAATTATATACAGATGGAAGCAGTTACATCTTGGAGGGTATCAGGTATGTGGGGGCAGCAGTGATAACTGTGGACCGGGTCATCTGGACTCAAGCTCTAGGACACGGGACTTCAGCCCAGAAGGCCAAGCTAATAGCTCTGACCCAAGCCCTAAGGTGGGGAAAAGAAAAAGTTGCTAACATCTACATGGACAGCAGGTACGCCTTTGCAACTGCGGACATCCATGGGGTACTATATCAGGAACAGGGCCTTTCAACATCAGGAGGAAAAAAAATAAAAAATATGCCAGGAATACTCGCCTTGCTAGAGGCTATCTGGTTGCCAAAAAGGGCAGCTGTTATATATTGCAAAGGACATCAGACTGTTAAAACTCAAATCTCCAGAGGAAATGCTCTGGCTGACAAAATGGCAAAAGATGTTACCCAAAAACCAGTGGGGACATTGCAGATACTTCCTGTTCTGCCAGAGCATGTATTGCTGAGCCCTCCAAAATATACTGGGGAAGAAAATAGAATGGGCAAGACCCTGGGCACTAAAACAGATCTGGATGGTTGGAAAATTCTCCCAGACAGGAGGATCCTAGTGCCGGAGCAGCTGGGGAAAAATTTAGTTACCCAGGTTCACCAAAGTAAACACCTGAACAGTACAAAACTAACTGAACTTTTACAGAGAAATTATTACATCCCCTGATTACAGCAACAAGCCCAGCAGGTGTCGTCCAGATGCGACATCTGTGCCCAGGTAAATTCCAGCCAAGGGAAAAAAATACCTCCAGGAACCAGGCTGAGGAGACGAGCCCCAGTAGAGCAGTGGAAAGTAGACTTCACAGAAATATTACCTGGCCTATATGTATACAAATACCTGTTAGTCTTCATTGACACCTTCTCTGGATGGACTGAGGCATTTCCTACCAGAACCGAAACAGCACAAATAATAATTAAAAAACTAGTTTCCGAAATCGTCCCCCAATTTGGCCTCCCGACTGCAATGGGTTGCAACAATGGGCTGGTGTTCATCGCCCAGATTACTCAATTATTAGCAAAAGTATTAAATATCAAATGGAGGTTACATTGTATTTATAAGCCACAGAGTTCAGGACAGGTTGAGTGAATAAATAGAACAATCAAAGAAACTTTGAATAAACTAAAGGTTTAGACTGGCAAAAACTGGGTAAGTCTCCCTCCATTTGCCCTCCTAAGGACTAGATGTACTTCTTATGTTAAGGGAATTACCCTATATGAAATCAAGTTTAAACAACCACCTCCACTAATCCCTAAATTGGGGGGGAAAATATCTGAATTAAATAACCATTCTTTTCTAAAATCATTACAGGCCCTACAATGTACTACCCAGCAAACTCAGGAACTGGTGAAGGCAGCCCATCTGGGACCAACAAATCCCGCCCCTAAAAAAAACTATTTCAGGTGCAGCCTGGAGACCTGGTCTGGATAAAGAAGCTTCAGCCAGCCACCTTGGAGACCCAGTAAACAGGACCCCTGCCAGTGATATGAAAACTTATTTTCCTGGTCCCCATGGCTGACCCTGCTCTTGTCCACCATAGCAGGGCCCCTAATTCTCATATTATTAAGCTTAATATTTGGACCCTGTATAATCAACTATCTAACCTCATAAATGCAAAGAAAAATATAAACTGTTAAATTATTAGTCCTTGGAACCCAATATCAGCAAATTTATAATCAAAATAAAGAAACAATAATTTGATCCTCTCATAAAACCAGTGGGGAATGTGGAGGGCCAGGAGTAATCAATCAGGCCCAAGCAGGAGCAATTAATCAGACCCAAGCAGTGAAAGTCCCTACAACATTGGGGTGGAATGTCCCCAAGAGTTAAACAATAACCAATGTTAAGAAACTGAGAGAATGAGATGTGTTTTGGCAACAGCTAATGGCATTTTTCTGCTTCTATGATACACTTGCTTGCTAGCAACTGCAAAACCACAACATAATTTTAGCCTTTATAAGCACACCTTGAAAATCTCTAGGTGCTGCTCTCTGAATCTTCCTTCTTGGAAGTTTATGGGGCAGTCACCGGCCAGCTAATAAAGACTCCAAATTGGCTTGCAGTTTTGAATTATGTGGTCTCTCTTTCGGTGCACCCCACAACAGGTGGAAATACTAGTGGTCAATGAGAGGGAGGGGTAAGAGGTGTGTTATATTTGAGTTTTTCTTTATTCTTTTTATTTATTTTTCTGAAGTGATGCAAATGTTCTAAAAAAAGATCATGGTGATGAATAGTCAACTATGTGATGATATTGTGAACAATTCATTGTACACCATGTATGGAATGTAGGTGTGTGAAGATTTCTCAATAAAAATATTTAAAAATGAAATAAAAATGCATATATATAATTATATGTATGTATATATTTACATAGAAAATTCAGAAAAAGATTATCAAGCTACTTGAAGTAATAAATGAGTTCAGCAAATTGGTGGAATACAAGATCAACATGCAAAAATTAGTAAGGTTTCTATACATTAGTAAAGCTAACTGAAGAGGTAAGCAAGAAATAATTCCATTTATAATAACAACTAAAATAATTAAATATCAAGAAATAAACTTAACTAAGGATGTAAAGGTTCTGTACACAGACAACTGGAAAAACTTTGCTGAAAGATATCAAAAAAGACCTGAATAAATGGAAGTAACACCTATGCCCATGAACTGGGAGGCTAAATGTCATTAAGGAGTCTATTCTACGGGCGGGCCATGGTGGTTCAGCAGGCAAGAACGCTTGCCTGCCATGCCAGATGGACCTGGGTTCGATTCCCGGTGCCTGCCCATGTAAAAAAAAAAGAAGTCTATTCTACCCAAATTGATCTGGAGATTCAATACAGTATGAACCAAAATTCCAACAGCCTACTTCACAGAAATGAAAAGCTAATTAAAATTTTTGGAATGGTAAGGGACACAAACAGTCTTAAGGATCTTGAAAGATGAATGAAGTGGTAGGTATCATGTTTCCTGATTTTAAAGCACATTATAAATTCACAGTGATCAAACAGCATGGTACCTATAAAGGTAGAATATTGATCAATGGAATCAAATTGACAGTTCAGAAACAGATCCTCAGATCTATGGTTAATTGACTTTTTTTTGCATGGGCGGGCACCGGGAATCAAACCCAGGTCTCTGGCATGGTGGTGAGAACTCTGCCTGCTGAGCTACCATGGCCCACTGGTGAATTGATTTAAAAAAAATTATTTTTATTGACAAATCTTCACACACATACAGTCCATACATGGTGTACAGTTAATGGCTCACAATATCATCACATAGTTGTGTATTCATCACCATGATCATTTTTAGAACATTTGCATCACTACAGAAAAAGAAATAAAAAGGAAAAAGAAAAAAAAATGTGTACATCCCATATTCCTTACCCCTTCTCACGTTGACCAATAGAATTTCAATCTACACAATTTATTTTACCCCTTATCCTCCTATTATTTATTTATTTATTAATTATCCACATTTGTTTACCCATCTGTTCATATCCTGGATAAAAGGAGCATAAGACTCAAGGTTTTCACAATCACCCAGTCATATTGTAAAAGATATATCATTATACAATCATTTTCAAGTATCAAGGCTAGAGGAGGCAGAGCAGGATGGTGGCACAGTGAGATGTGGAATTTAGTTTGTCCTCCAGAGAAGCTAGTAAATAAGCAGGAATGGTAAAGAACAACTGCTGGGGAGCATCAGTGACCAGATACAGAACATACATCAGCCTGGACCAGGTGGAATGGCTGAGATACCACATAGAACCATAAGTCTCCCAAGCCATGAAGGTTGGTGCCCTTCCCACATGGGCACTGCAGGTTGCTTCCCTGAGGGAAAAGGAAATAGACTTTACTAAGAGCAAGGGCTTAGCTCAAGCAAACATGAATTGCAGAATTAATTAATAAATACTGTCTACTGTAAACATGCCTCCAGCACGGATAAACTTGGAATAAGTACTAAAGGAACTAGGAGCTTTGTTCCAGCAAAGAGGGTGGGGGAACTGACAGAAAAAAAAAGAGGCTTTTTGAGTTGGACAGCACAAAATACTCAAAAAGGGCTGGATCTTAAGAAAATGGGGTCCAGATTCTCCACAGAGCCTGGAGAAATATAGAACCATGTGCTAACTTAAGCTCATGATTGACAAACCCAAGGAGCTGGGGTCTGGCTGTGAAAAGACATTTCATCTTGCTTTTATCCTATTTCTTAATAGCTTATTAGATAGAACTTGAAGCCTTCTCAGGATCCAGCACTGCCCCGAGGCAATGACAGAATTAAGCTTGTCTGAGAGACAAAGTAACTAGTCAGGTGAAAGGGGTTAGTTTTCTTAAGGGCATATCTCCCCAGGGAGAAAGGCAGGGCTCAGTTCAAGTGGAATCCCTCTTTCAAGAAATTCAAGCCCCAAGGACTGGAAAACTAAAGCAATTAAAGCCATCATATTACCTCATCTCTGACTCAACCACAGCCCTGAGAGGGAGAGTCTGCTTAAATTAAAGGCACCACATTACCTTAAGTTGATGGGAAGCTGCAAGCAGACAAGTGCCACATGCTGGGCAGGTTAGGAGAAGCACAGAATCTAGAGGCCTCCTAAGAACATCTGCAAATCTGCTGTGTCTCACCCTCAGAGAAAACTGATGCTGGCTACACTTTCATCCTGAGATGTGGGAATGTCTGGTCTGGGAAAATCTGACTGGGGTCTATAATACCCAAGGAAACCCTCCTCAAAAAATTTCTCTATAAAGTCAGGGCAAGAAACAGAAAAACAAGTACTGAAAATATTCTGATCAGTTAAACAGAACCTATACTAGAGGTCTAGAATAAGTTGAACTAAATGTTAAAGAACAGATAGAGAACAAAGCCATTGAGCAAAAGAAACCTAGGCAAAACTGTGAAAACAACCCCTAGAATAAACTAATTAAAGAACTCAAATGCTTAGATGCCAGCAAGAAATAATGAGTCATACTAGGAAAATTGAAGATATGGCCCAGCCAAAAGAACAAATCCACACTTCAAATGAAATACAGGAGTTCAAACAACTAATTTAGGATGTTCAAACTAATGGAAAATCTCATGAAAAATCAAATCAATAGTTGAGAGAGAGTATAAAGAAGACATTGGGTGAACAAAATCAGTCAAAATTAGTAAAAATAAATCACAG
>PVIY010039986.1:0-22708 GCA_004026745.1 Myrmecophaga tridactyla
CTTCCCTTAAAATGCACAAGTTGCTACAGTCAATTTTGGTTTTAAATAACTCTTTCCTTCTCTCTGTGAAACACAGGCACATTTGTTTTATTAAGCACCCACATGTGAACGCCGGGCACTGCCGAGCTGGGCTGTGTTCACCCTCGTTTTACCATTGAGGAAACTGAGGCTCCAGGAGGACAGTTGGCCCAGGCCAGGCACTCAGCTCGCACACAGGACCCTGGGACTCAAACCTACGGGAGGACAATAAGTACCTTTTGCCTCTCTGTCAAACTGTCTCTCTCGGCCCTCACGCACTGCACAGGTAAGGCCTTCAGCTTAAAAACGATTCGAGAGAAGCTGTGAAAGATTACCCAAAGTGCATATACCGCTATCATTTGCCTGTCTTGGTCCTGAAATCCAGTTTCAAAGTCAACTGAGCTGATGGACCCCTGAGTGTGCTAAGTCCTCCTATCTGCACTGAGGTGGGGAGAAGAGGAGAAGGAGAAGAGCTTGTATTTGAGTGCGCTGACCTCACAGTTGAGCCAGGAGAAGCAGGACTTCCTGGCACCTATAGGGCTCCATGAAAATACCAAAGACTAGTCAGGGGAAGGAGATGGTGAGGGCTGAGGGTGGGGTTGGAGAGGGTGTCTGCAGAATGCTGTAAGCAGGGTTTGCCTAGTTATGTCTGTCTATACAGGGCATTTAATAAACATTCCCTTACATTTCTCCCTCATTGCCTGAGAAACTTCTCCCCCATGCTGCTGCAGAGTTCGATGATTTCTCAGTCAGGGCATGCCAATGGTGATTCCCTGACTTGTATTGATGATAACTTCCATTGCACTGTTTACCTTGAGAAATGCTCTTTCACCCTATCTCACCCAATTGCAATAGCCTCCCTGTATGGAAGGTGGAAGAGATAAGCATTCCCATTTTACAGATGGGGAAACAGAGTTCCGGAGAGATAAAGGACTCACCCTGGATCCCCCAGATGAAGCCAGTCCCCAAATCCACTGCCATCTAGTGCCGAAATGCTCCTGGGGCCCACGGCTGCCTCACTGGGCGAGCAGGCCGTGGCAGCCCGACGATGGCAGCCCTGGAAGCCTGGACTGACACCCAAACAGACCAGGCACCTGGGGCCATCAGGCCCTCAGCTGGGTCTCATTCAAGGGGGCAAGATTTTACTTCCCTCTGTGGGTACCTGGAACTGGCCACAGTTTTACCACAAAATAATGTTGTTTTCTACTTCCTTAAGAGGCCATGAAAATTCCCTCTGTAAAACAGGTTCCTTTATTTCTGAAAAATGGCTTTGCTGATCTAAGATCTACTTATATAAAGAAAACTCCTGGTCCAGGAAGCCCTAATTAATTATGTCTGATGGGAAAATATCATGATTTTCCACATGACATTTACCTTCCAAGCTCTGCATCTTCTAAGAACTTAATGGAACACATTTCAGAAAAAGCTGGACACTAAAAAAAAGGGGGGAACCACTCCAAGATTATGGCCCCCCTGCGGTTTCAAAGTGGCTGACATTGGTGGTGACCATTGAGAAGTGCCCATAAAAACTCCCTTCTACTTTCAAAGTGTTTCCTTCCCTATCAGCTAACCTCCAGCCTCTCCCCTAGACAAGCAGAAGGCTCATAATTCTCCCTTGTGTTGTGAAATGATTCCACAGTGACACAGCCACCCACCGCAAGTTTTTGCCTCCTGGGCTCAGCATAAGTCCCTGGAGCAGATCTGTGGCAAGTTCTCTTCCCTCTTTGATTTCTTCACCACAGGCATTCTATTTTGCAGTGCAATGGGAAAAGCCCTGAAGATCTGGATTCAAATCCCACCTCTGCCAGGCATTGCTGAGGGATCCCGGGTCTCTGCTCACCTGCTTTGAGGCTCAGCTTCCTCACCTGTGAACAGACAATGGAACCAGAAATGCAATAAAGGAGGAAAACACAGATTCGTTTTCATATTGAGGACACCGAATCATACATACACTACTTCTGAATGACTGGCCTCCAGAGGTGATGGCTGCCATTTTGGCTGCCCAGAATCCATCCCAAACACCCTTCCTAGTTGGAGGCACTCCCAGAAGGGAGGGAGGCAGCCTCACTTCCCTCTGTGGAAGTCAGGGAGAAATGTCTTTTTCTGCCTCCTGGCAGCTAAATATGGGTTCCTGACCTAAGCATGACTGATCAGATATCCCAGCCAAGAGTTTGGATCTTAAGATAAGGCCACAAAGAAGCATAATCCATTGCAGGGTTTTCAGAGCGACTGAGTGGAGCAGGGGGGCACCAGGCATGGTCTCGAGGTGGAGATGGAATGCCCATCATGACAGTGGTTGAGGGTCCAGTGACTGAGGCCTTGTGGGCAGTCCCTCTTGTGGCTCTGCAGCTTCCCATCCCTCCTGTGAGCTGTCCCAAACCCTTCTGTTTTAGGCTTAAGTTAATCAGAAGCACTTTCTGCTGTTTCCAGCCAACACTTCTGACTCATCAACTTAAATGTAATAGTCTGAAGATGGAGCAAACCTAATCCTTAACACATGAATTCTCTCTTAGGCCAAGTAGGAAATGAACACTTCCATTCTTCACAGGCTGACTTGGCCATGATTCCTACATTTGTTTTTCCAAGGCTATCACTCAGGAAGTGAGTTATTCATTGCTACTTGCTGCCAAAATGTCAGCATTCATTCCTAATCAACACACATTTATTGAGCTCCAACTGTGTGCAAGAGACTCAGATCTGAATAAGACTCAAAAAGCACATAGGTGAAGATGAACTTTCTTTCATTAACTAGAGCTTTCCAGTTACCCTAAAAATTCAGTTCCTAAAGGAAAAGCAGCATAACTGCTTGATTCTTCCCTTTTAATTACCCATTATCAAAATAAGGAGTTGTTTAAATAGCTGATTCAAAGAGTGATGAATGAGATTTTTTTTCCTGTTCCCTTTTTCTCAGAGATAAACCAGCTGCAAAGGGCATTGTTAGGGTCACTTGAGAAAATCTGAATATGGTCTGGATGTTGGATAATACAAAAATGTACTATAATAGAAAGGTGAAGGTTGTGAACTCAGAGCACATTACAAAACATCACGATTTCCAAAAGACATAGACTGGCAGAATGGATTAAAAAACAGGATCCATCTATATGCTGTCTACAAGAGACTCATTTTAGACCCAAAGACAAAAACAGGCTGAAAGTGAAAAGTTGAAAAAAGATATTTCACGCAAACAATAACCAGAAAAGAGCAGGAGTAGCTATACTAATATCAGACAATTAGACTTCAAATGTGAAACAATTAAAAGAGATTTAAAAAAAAGGACACTATGCACTAATAAAAGGGATAATTCATCAAGGAGGCATAATAATCATAAATATTTATGCACCGAACCAGAGTGCTCCTAAATACATGAGGCAAACACTGACAACACTGAAGGGAAAAGTAGACACCTCTACTATAATAGCTGGAGACTTCAATACATCACTTTCATCAACGGATATAACATGTAGACGGAGGATCAATAAGGAAAAAGAGATTTTGAATGATATTCTAACAAAGAAATCAGAATTTAAGGGATGATTCTGATTACTGAATCGTAGTCCTTTTTGTTCTCTGGGATATTGGAGTAACAGAGGGGAATGAATACCTGAAATCCCTAAAGTATAATTCAGCTGCCCTGATATCTGAAATGAGTGGAAAAGCCTTTATCTTGTGCTTTGTGACTGTAAGAGCTGTTATTCCCTCTGGTCATTTTCTTGTAGGGAAAAGGCCCTAATGATAACTGAAGAATTTGAAGTCAGCCATTAACTACCTTCAGCCCCAGAAATTCGTAAATCATATCAGTTAGAGTCTGCTATTGAAAGATGACGTGTCTCCCTTTTGGCTTACACCTTTAGTACTGAAGTGATAGCTCTGCCTCTCCTCCTTTCAATTTAGGATCTTCTATTGAAATGCTAATGATAACACTGTCTCCTTTGAACTTGCTGTTCAAAATGACCTCATCTCCCCTTGCTAAAATCCTTAAAAATCGTGAACCCCCTAAACTCGGGGGACAGATTTTGGACCACTAAGCCATCTGCTCTCCTAGTAATAAACTCTTTCTCACTTTGAAACCCAGTGTCTCAGGAATTGGTTATTGAGCATGTCGGGCAAAAGAATCCATGGTCTTTGTCCAGTAACAATATGATAAATGAACTAGACTTAACAGACATTTACAGAACATTGCCCCCACAACAGCAGGATATACATTTTTCTCAAGTGTTCATGGATCATTCTCCAGGATAAACCACGTGTTTATCCTCCATAAATTTAAAAAGATCGAAATTATACAAAACACTTTGCTAGATCCTAATGGAATGTATTTAGAAATCAACTCTAAGCAAATGAAAATGAGAATAAAACTTATCAAAATATATGGGATACAGCAAAGGCAATGCTGAGAGGAAAATTTTTTGCCTTAAATGCCTATTTTAAAAAGAAGAAAGAGCAAAAATCAAGAAATTAACTGCTCACCTGGAGGAACTAGAGAAAGAATAGCAAACTAACCCCAGAGCAAACAGAAGGAAAGAAATAACAAAGATTAGAGCAGAAAAAAATGAACTAGAGAACCTGAAAGCAATAGAATCAACAAAACCAGAAATTGGTTCTTTGAGAAAATCAATAACAACAATGGACCTTTAGCTAGGATGACAAAGAAAAAAGAGAGAGAGAGGATACAAATAAAATCAGAAAGGGGAGGGAGGACATAACTACTGACCTTGCAGAAGTAAAAGAGATCATGAGAGGATACTATGAGCAACTATAAGCTAACAAACAAGACAACTTAGACAAAATGGACAACTTCCTAGGAAAGTATAAACAACCAACACTGATTAGAGAAGAAATAGAAGACCTTAACAAACCAGTAACAAGTACAGAGATGAATCAGTCATCAAAAAGCTTCCCAAAAAGAAAAGTCCAGGGTCAGATGGCTTCACATGTGAATTCTACCAAGCATTCAAGAAAGAATTAGTACCAACTCTGCTCAAACTCTTCAAGAGGAGGGAAAGCTATCTAACTCATTCTGTGAAGCCAACATCACCCTAATACCAAAGCCAGACAAAGATACTGTAAGAGAATTATAGACCAGTCTCTTTAATGAATATAGGTGCAAAAATCCTCAACAAAATATTTGCAAATCAAATCCACCATGACCAAGTGAGTTTTATTCCAGGTATGCAAGGCTGGTTCAACACAAGAAAATCAATTAATGTAATTGATTACATTAAATCACAACTAATGTAATCAAATAAATAATAAATTTATTTATTTGATTACCACACCAATAAATCAAAGGTGAAAAACCACATGATCATCTGATCATCTCAATTGATACAGAAAAGCATTTGAAAAATTCAGCATCCTTTCCTGATGAAAACACTTCAAAGGATAGGAAAATTCCTCAACATGATAAAGGGAATATATGAAAAACCACAGTTTAACATCATACTCAATGGAGAAAAATAGAAAGTTTTCCTTCTTAGATCAGGGACAAGACAAGGATGCCAACTGCCATCACTTTTATTCAACATTGTGCTGGAAGTTCTAGCTAGAGTAATTAGGCAAGAAAAAGATATAAAAGGCACCCAAATTGGAAAGGAAGAGGCAAAACCTTCACTGCAGATCACATGATCCTATATTTGAAAAATCTACCAGCAAAGTTACTAGAGGTAATAAATAAATACAGTAAAGTGGCAGGATACAAGCTCATCACGCAAAAATCAGTAGTGTTTTTATATGCTAGTAATGAACAATCTGAGGAGGAATTGAGAAAAAAATTACATTTATAATAGCAGCCAAAATAATAAAATATTTAGGAATACGTTTAACAAAGGACATAAAAAGCCTATACACAGAAAACTACAAAACCTTGCTAAGAGAAATCAAGGAAGACCTAAATAAATGGAATACATACTGTGTTAATGGAGTAGAAGACTAAATATAGTTCAGATGTTAATTTTACCCAAATTGGTTTATAGATCCAATGCAATAACAATTAAAATCCCAACAATTTACTTTGCAGAAATAGAAAAACCAATAACCAAATTTATTTGGAAGGGCAGTGTATCTTGAATAGGTAAAAATATTTTGAGAAAGAAAAATGGAGTGGAAGGTCTCACACTACCTGACTTTAAAGCATGTTACAAGTCTAAGTAGTAAAAACAGCAAGGTACTGGCATAAAGATAGATGCCAGTAGAATCAAATTGAGTGTTCAGAAACAGACCATCTGATCCACGGACAACTGACGTTTGATAAGGTAGTCAAAGTGACTTTACTGGGACAGTGCAGCCTCTTCAACAAATGGTGCTTGGAGAAATGGATATCCATATCCAGAAGAATGAAAAAGGACCCCTATATCATACCTTATACAAAAATTAACTCACTATGGATCAAAGGCCAAAACATTAGAGCTAAGACCATAAATGTTTAGAAGAAAATGTAAGGAAATATTTTAATGATCTTGTGGTAAGAGATGGTTTCCTAAACCTTACCCCAAAGCACTAGCAATGAAAGAAGAAATGAGTAAATGGGATCTCCTCAAAATAGAATAGTTTTGTACATCAAAGGACTTTATCAGAAAAGTAAAAAGGCAGCCTATGCAATGGGAGACAATATTTGGAAACCATATATCAAATAAGGATTTAATATCAAGAATATATAAAGAGATCCTACAACTCAACAACAAAAAGACAAACAACCCAATTTAAAAATGGGAGAAAGACACAGATAGCACTTTTTCAAAGAAGAAAAGCAAATGGCTCAAAAGAATATAAAAAGATGCTCAGCTTCACTAGCTATTAGAGGAATGCAAATCAAAACCAATGAGATATAATTTCATACCTACTAGAATGGCCATTATTAAAATAATAATAATAATAACTGCAGGTGCTGGAAAAGATGTGGAGAAACAGGTAAAACAGATACACATATTCGCTGTTGGTGGGAATGTAGAATGGTGTAGCTGCTCTGGAAGGCAGTTTGGCAATTTCTCCAGAAGCTAAGTACAGAATTGCATATGATCCAGCAAACCCATTACTAGATATATATTCAGGAAAATTGAAAGCAGGGACATGAATGGACATTTTCAAACTGATGTTTATACTGAAATTATTCAAAACTCCCAAGAGATGTAACAGCCCAATGTCCATCAACGGACAAGTGGCTAAATAATGTGGTATATACATACAATGGAATATTATGTAGCTGTATGACAGGATAAAGTCACACTACACATGCAACAATGTGGGTAAACCTGGAGAACATTATGTTGCAGGAAATAAGTCAGAAACAAGAGGACAAATACTGTGTGTTCTCATTAATATGAATTAACTATAATGGGCAGACTCTGAAAGTTAAAGTTGAGAATAAAGGTTAACAGGAGATAGAAAGAGAGTAGAGATTGGGCATTTGATGCTGAAAGAGTACAGAATGTTCAACAGGATTGAGTGTAAAGATTCAGAAATGAATAGCACAATACTGTGTGATGGTAGCACAATATTGTAAGTATCATGAACTAAGCTGAGTGTGAGTATGGTTGAAAGTAGAAGGCTAGGACATGTATGACACCAGAAGGAAAGATAAAAGATAAAAACAGGGACTGTATAACTTAGTGAAACACAGAGTGGACAATGATAGTGATAAAATGTACAAATATAAGAAAGTTTTTACATGAGGGAAAACAAATGAATGTCACCATTGTAAGGTGTTAAAAATGGATGATATATAGAAAAAATACAATTAATGCAAACCAGGGTATATAGTTAACAGTAATATAGTAATATTCTTTCATTAATTGTCATAAAGGCAATGTACAAAAGCCAAATGTCAATAAGAAGGGGATATAAGGGAGCGGTATGGGATTCTTGTTGTTGTTTCTCCTTCTTTTCCTCTTCTTTGTGGAAGAAATGGAAATGTTCTCATATAGATTATGGTGGTGAATGCATAACTATGTGATTACACTGGGAGCCATTTACTGTACATTTAGGATAGATTGTATGGTGTGTGAATAAAACTGTTTAAAAATAAACAGAAAGATATACGTACTGGAGAAAATGTGGAGAAAGAGATATACCTATTCACTGTAGCAGGGAAGTAGAGTGGTATAGCCCCTCTGGAGGACAGTGTGGTGAATCCTCAGGAGACTAGGTATAGGGTTGCCATATGATCCTGCAACCCATTATCAGCTATATACTTGGAAGAACTGAAAGCAGGGACACTAATAGACATTTGTACACTGGTGTTTATGGCAGCATTATTCATGATTTGCAATGGATGGAGGTGGGCTAAGGGTATATCAACTGATGAATGGAAGGGGGAAATGTGATATATTCACACAATGGAATATTAAACGGCTGCAGGCAGGTATGAAGTCATGTGGCATGCAACTAGGTGAATGAGGACATTGTGTTGAGTGAATAAGCCAGAAACAAGAGGACAAATATTTTATGGTCTCACTAATATAACCTAACTATAATGAAGAAACACTGTGAATTGAATTTGAGAGCATAGGTTATCAGGGGATAGAAAGTGGGCAGAGAATGGGCAATAGATGATTAAGGAGTGCAGAATGTTCAATAAGGCTCATTGTAAAGGTTCCTAGATTGTGAGCTCTTACAGCAATCACATCTATTCCTGACTTTTACTTGTCATTTCTAAATTCTGAGATGCTGTGATCTTTCTGTACAACCTAGTAGTTCCCTGGAAGTTTGGGTATGTGTATGACTCCTGAGACTCAGAGCTGGAGCTCTGCAGCTCTGAAAGTCAGCATTACTCCATACAGTAACTGTAAAAGAAGCTGAAAAAGAGATCAGACTTCAATTAGAAATATGAATGAAATGGACCTTGTTAGGACTAAGGTAAATCAAAATACAAAGTAAAAGATGACATTGTCTATATTTTAAAACTTCAACGTCTGTGTGAGACCAAAGGAAGAGATGTACATTTGGTTCAAAATTATAAATTTACATAGCATACTATATAATTTAACCTGTCTGGTCAATTTATTTAAACAACCTAATTACATGGAACTTAGAAGAGGGGATGAGATATTGTTAAATCTGTACAGGTTAATGTAATACGGTGATACATTCCAGAGTATTTGGGGCAGAAGATAAAAAAAAGTATTTTTAAAGTCCCCTTGAGGGGTTCAGGGAAAATGTGGAACTATTCAACTTCCCTACCCGGGGAATTCCTGATATTCCCTCAAGCATTTCTGGCTCCCAGCTGAAAAATCCAAGCCTTTGATCTTAAGGCTGGCCCTTATGAAACTTATTTCTGAAATGGTGTACCTAAGCCTGCCTATCATTATGCCTAAGAGTTACCCCAGAGAATCTCTTTTGTTATTCAGATGTGGCCTCTCTCTCTAAGCCAAACTCTACAAATAAACTCATTACCCCTGCCCCACAGCATGGACATGACTCCCAAGGATGAGCCTGGCCCTGGCATCATGGGACTGTCAATGCCTTCTTGACCAAAAGGGAGAAGAGACAGGAAACAAAATAAATCTTCAGTAGCAAAGAGATTTAAAATAGAAATTTAGGAGGTTACTCTTATACAAGCTTCATCCAGATATTGTAAATTGCCACAGTATGCCAAGCCCCAACCAATAGTATTCCTGGAAACCCTAAAGAATACCCTGGGTTTTATCTAAGACTCTATAAAAGTTTTTCTAAGTAAGTTTATTTTTTTCAGAAACTTAAGGCCTCCAGATTGTTCCTATGCCAGATAAGCCCTGAAACCTAGAGGTATCAGTCTCTCCAAGAAAATCAACCAGTTTCATTTGTCTACCCCATAGGTTAACACTCCTTTCCATCACAAAGAACTTAAAATGATCACTGCCCAGATAACCCTGAAGATTGAGAGACTGTCTAATTATTGTCCTAGAATGTATTCCTAGAAGTGGAGCATCTAGATCAAATATAGTGGACACAATTTTGAAGATTTTGATATACTGCATCAAACTGCCCTCCCTATAGGTTATATGTTCACTTCCATCTGTAGGTACCACACCCATGTCACCTTTGGTATTACCATTATTTTTAATATTTCCCAGTTCAAATGTTTAAAAAAGTGTACATAGATATTATGTTCCATATAAAGGATAGCATTTTTGTGTTTATTAGTTATTTGTATTTCTACTTTTGAATCAACTGTTTACTGGCATTAATCCATCTCCCTTTTGGTTTATCTAGGAATTTATATAATAATAATGTTAACCCTATGTTTATCACTCAAATTTCATGAGTAGTTCTAGATCATAAATTATCTTTTAAGTTTACGAAATCTGTTGCTATACTAAAAAGTTTAATTTAAAAAAATTTTTTTTATTTCACATGGGCAGGCACCGGGAATTGAACCCAGGTCTCCGACATGGCAGGTGAGAACTCTGCCTGCTAAGCCACCATGGCCCACCCTAAAAAGTTCAATTTTAACTCCTAAAATCTTAGCAGTCTTTTCCCTTTGGGTTTCTGGGTTTGATGTCTGCTTAGAAAAGGTCTTTTCTACTCCTTACGTGGCCATTACTTGTGCCAACACAATATTTTGTCTAATGATTTGAAATAACATCATTATAGACTAAATTATGTGTCCAGATTTCCTAATTGATTCCATTGCTTTGTCCATTTTGTCCTATGCCAATACCACATTCTTATCATTAATTTGACCTTAAAATATCTTCTACTACCTGGCAGAGGAAGTCCCTTTATAATACTTTTCTTTTAAAAATTGTCTTTGATGTTTTTATAGGGTGGATAACATTACATCCTTTCAGAATAACGTTTTACTAGTTTTCCTTTTTACTAGAAAAAGTAGTACATGTTTTTAAAAGTTCAAAATAATAGTCAAGATATTCAGGAAACAGCATATTGAGAACTTGTACTATCCTCACCTTCCTTTGCAAGATCCTTAGAAATGACAGAAAAGATATTTTGGAATGAATAAATCTGTGGAAATGCCAGGGAACAAGAAGAGCCCTTTGTAGACTAGAAATTATGAGGCATGCTTGCAGTATGAAAGACAGATGGAATTAGGGTGAAGGGGGAAAGCACAGCCCAAAAAATGTGCAGTAGAAACTTGCCACAAAATGTGAAAGTGACTTCAAAAATACAAGTTAAAAGTCAATGAACAGGGCGGGCCACAGTGGCTCAGCAGGCATAATTCCTGCCTGCCATGCCAGAGACCCGGGTTCGATTCTCAGTGCCTGCCCATGTTAAAAAACAAACAAAAAAAAAAGAGTCAATGAACATGTGAAGTGGCATTTGAGAGAAAGCAATAGGAAATTAGGTGGGGATCATCACATCTCCTGCCTGTCCTTCTCCCTCCCCCAGCACTGTAGCACTGAATGCCAGGGCTTTTATCAGAGAGTTTGATAATCCTCAAAAGGAACAGGGAGCTTCCAAGCCCACATGATAACTGGTGTCTTTCCACAACTGGCAGCATAACCATCCCTGACCCTACTAGAGGCAGGCTGGGAATAACAAACACAGCCTCTACAGACAGACTACTGGGGAATACAAAAATAAGCACACAAAAAGAACAGCCACACACTTGAGGAAAACTTAACAGTATTCACAGAAGAAACCCAACTCAACAAAGAAGAAAAACCAACACCTGGAGAGTACGGTTCATACAGCAAGGACAGGGATAACAAACATTTATTAAATAAAAACACAGCCACTAAAACCTATAATACCATACAAGGGATATGCTTAAACAATGGGGATATATTGGCTCATGATTTTGAGGCTAGGAGAAGACCAAAACCAAGTTGTCAGCAAGGCAATGCATTCTTTCTGAAGACTGGTCTTCTGGGGCTGATTGGTGGTGATCCTTGGTCCTTGGTTTTTCTGTCACATGGCAGTGCATGTGGTGGCCTCTCCTAGCATCTCTCTTTCATTTTTGCCTATAAAGGACTCCAGTAATCTGGACTAATGCCCAACCTAATTCAGTGGGGCCACATCTTAACTGAGTAACATCTTTAAGAAATTTTATTTGCAAGGGTCTACAACCATCAGAATACAGACCAAGACCCAAGAACATGTCCAAACTGGGTGTTTCGGTTTCCTAATGCTGCTGGAATGCAATACATCAGATATGGATTGGCTTTTATAAAGGGGATTCATTAAGTTACAAGTTATAATTCTAAAGCTGTTAAAATGTCCAAATTAAGGCACCAAAAAGAGGATACTTTCTCTCAAGAATGGCTGATTCTGGGGTTTCTCTGTCACCTGGGAAGGCACATGGCAACCTTCTCTCCTGGCTTCTGGGTTCAAACAGCTCTCTCAGCTCCTTCTGCATCTCCAGGCGTCTGTGTCCAGCCATCTGCTCTCTGTATGGGCTCGAAGCTCTTTTTCTCTTTCTAAGCTCTTTTAATGACTCCAGTAATCTAATTAAGACCCCCCCTTGAATGGTCGGGGTTACATCCTTAATCGAAAGGCCTCACCCACAGTTGGGTTGTTTGCATCGCAATGGAAACAACCTAATCCAAAGATCCCACCCAAACAACAGGTCGTCCCCAACAAGACTGGATAAGGATTAAAACAATATGGCTTTTCTGGGGTACATAATTCAATACATCACACTAGGGTACACAATTCCATCCAGCACAGGGATCTTGGAAATGAAAACTGTGATGAAATTAAAAACATGATAAGTAGGATGGACACAGCTAAAGAGGACATTGGTGAAGTGGGAGAGAGAGCCAGTAGACCTCTGATCAAGATGTCAGAATGCATGCCACTGATGTCACATGCAAGAACTTCTCATGCTACTCCAATATGCAGACATGCTATGGATAAAGTGTGACATTTAAATTTTGTTATTGAGCTCAAAGGTAAAAATGGAAACGTTTCCAGGTGGCAAAAATGAAGAGGGAACCTACGGTTAAAGCAATCCATGCAGTCCCCAGATGAACTGAAGATCGGGAGCAAGGAATGGGAAGTGAATACATGTGTAAGGAGGGGAGATTTATGATCACACAGGTAGAGGTACTGAGGCCTCAGCTCATGTGTTATCACAGAGAGCCAGAAAAATAATGTTCTGCCTATGAATGAGAACAGAAAATCTCTGTCTGTTCATCTTCCCCAAGCCATATGTGGAAAGAGTCACTTATGAGATTGGAACATGAATTCTTGCCAAGCTTGGATATAAGCTCAGTATTCCCAGGCCCCTGATGGTACAGAAAAAGAGGGGAAAAAAAGAAAAACAAACTCTTTATGTCATACACTAAAAGACCCAGTTCTAAATGACTCATTGCTTAAAGAAAAACTCGCCATGAACTACTTAGGAGTGAATGACAATGAAAGCAAGCAAACCTTAAGGAATGTAGAAAAGCAGCTACTTAAAGAGAGCTGAGTCTCTTTTTAAGAGAACGATTATTTGTTCTCTTTTTCAAAAGGTAAAAAGAATGTGTCTCTTTCCTCCACATCTTGGGAAATTTCCTTGAAATTAACTTCTTAGCTCATCTATCGAATGTTTTATTTTGCCAAATATATGTTTAATTTCCAGAAGTTCTTTCTTGTTTTCTGATTAATCCACATTTATAAGAACCCATGCTTTATATATGCAACATCTTGCCAAATTTATCTGCTAATATAATTTGAGTATTCTGTGTTGGTGAGGGGTATTTTAAAGACCATTTTGTTGACTGATTATAGTCTATTTTGCTGACTCCTCAGGAGTTTTTGTCAATGAAAATATTTTTATCCATTATCTATTATTTTCCAGGCATTGCTCTATGCACTGATGACACATTGGGAAATAAAGCAGAGAGTCCTTGCCCCCATAGGACCTATATTCTGGTTGAGAGAGGAAGAAAATGAATGCATAAACAAATAAGATAACTTGGGGTACTGAAATTGAAAATATTCATAATTCCCTCACACTCTGAGCCAGCAGAGCTGAGAAATAAATGTGAAAGCTGATCAGAACCCATGAGTCCAACAGGGCTTGATCAGAGGCCACGTGTAATAATCACCCCAGATCCAGCACAAAGAGATTAACAGATGGAAATGACAAGGGAAGTAGGAGGTAAACATGATACACTCAGAAGCTGTGACATATGCTCAATAGGAGTTTCAGAAGGAGAAAATGGAAGGAATAAAAGGAGAGTCATATTTGAAATATAATGGATAATATTATTAAGCAATGAAGCAAGATTTTAAAGCCTCTGTTAGAAAAAGCATGCAAAGTCCCAACAGGAAAAAAAAATAAACAAATCTTACGTGATTATAGTATAATTGGTTGCAACTTACATAATTATAGTACAATATCAAAACCAGGAAATTGACTTTCATACAATGTGTGCACAGTTTGATGTCATTTTATCACATGTAAGGATTTGTGCAACCACCGCTACACTCAAGACACAGGACTATTCCATCCCCACAAAGATCTCCCTTTTGTTACACCCACCCCCTTTCTCCCTATCATTCCAAAACCCTGGCAGCCCCTAATTTGTCCTCCAACACTATTATTGTGTCATTTTGGAAATGTTATATAAATGGAGTCATACAGCATGTGACCTTTTTCACTCACATAACACCCTTGAGAGCCATCCAAATTGTTGCTTGTTTCATCAGTTTATTCCTTTCAATTGCTAACTGTATTCCATGGTATAGATTTGCCACAGTTTTGTTACTGCATTCCCTGTGGAAGGGCATTTTGATTGTTTCCAGTTTTGAGCTATTACAAATAAAGCTGGTGTGAAAAAATCTTGTACAGGTTTTTGTGAAAACATAGATGTTCGTTTCTCTGGGATAAATGTCCAGGGATGCAAATGTTGGGTTGTGTATGGTAAGTGCATCTTTAGTTTTTTAAGAAACTGCCAAAATATTTTCCAGAGAGGATGTATCATTTTACATTCCTGCCAGCAATATACAAGAGATCTGATTTCTCCACATCTATGCCAACATTTGATATTTTCACTAATTTTGTATGAAAATGTGCAAGTGACATCTCATGAGGATCTTAATTTGAATCTTCCTAATGGCTAATGATGCATTTTCATGTGCTTATTTTCCTGAGGAAGAAGAAACTTCCACCAGACAGAGGGCTGATATTTAGAACGTATAAAGAACTTTCAAAATGCAACAGAAGAAAAACACTCAAATTAGAAAATGGGCAAAAGACATGACTGGACATTTTGCCAAAGAGGATAAACGGATGGAAAATAAGCACATGGAAAGAGGTTCTACATCCTTAGCCATCAGGGAAATGTGATACCACCACACACACATCAGAATGGCTAAAATAAAAAATAGTGACAGCACTAAATGCTAGCGAGGATGCATGCTGGAAATTCTCGGGCAGGAGCAGATGTTGCAGCCAGCAGTCTGTGAGGCTTGGAGTCCTGTCTGCCCCACGAGAACACTGCTGAATGTATGGGAGAGGGAAGCTGCAGTCCCTAACAAGCAGAAGGGTATCTGGAAACCATTGCTTCCCTGAGTGAAGGCTGCTTTTTATGACTGCCTCCAAATAATCAGAGAGCAGAACAGCTCTCTTCCATCATGACCTGATATAAATACATATCCATAAATAGAGATACACCTCTGTCTTCCTCTTCCCAAGAGCCTGCAGCTAAGACAACCTTTAGAAAAACTCCAGAGTGCCCACTTAATACCACTTCCTATACTTTCCAGAAACAATTTTCTCAAACAATCTGAGTCATTTTGCCCCAGAATCGCATAAAAGCACAGTTCAGACTAAGTTCTTGAACAGAGCTGTCAAGTGGGGTCATAGCAACATTACAGAATTATCTGGCAAACTTCATGATAATTGTCATTTTGATCAGGGAAACCCAAGAGACGTTATCCGGTGACACGGAGAGTAGGCAGCAAGGAGACCTAATTCCCAGTTCCTAGTTCTAAATATGAAACACCTGACCCGGCTGCATTATTTCAGACACACTCAGCCACACCTTTTAAAAAAATGTTTGTGCTTCCCTTGGTTAAACCAACCCCAACGTTCTTCAGAGGGAACCCTTGAAACACGAAGCTTTTCAATTCCCCCTGGGTGGGCAGTAATCTCCTATTCACTTTGTACTATGTAGGGGAAAATAATAACAATCATAGAAATTACCATTTTTGAGTGCCAATGTCATGCTGGGTGTGAACTGAGGTCCTCCCAGCAATGGCAGAGAATGACCTTGGAGTCCAGCTCCCAGGCCCTGCCCTGCCAGGATAGGCAGTCTCCGAGGCTGCCACTGGGAGGCTTTGGAGAATGAGTTCCCAACCTCTAAAATAGTTTTCTTTTAAAAATTGTTAGGCATCATGTGTTCCCGGAGTGCTCTTAAAACCTTTATGGAGACCTAAGTATAAATTAGTGGCTTTCCCCTTATAAGAAAATATAATGAGTTGTGTTTTTTTAAACATTTTTTATTGTGGAATATAACATATATACAAAAAAAGCAATATATTTCAAAGTACATTGTAACAAGGAGTTATAGAACAGATTTCAGAGTTTGGTATGGGTTACAGTTCCACAATTTTAGGCTTTTCTTTCTAGTTACTCCAAGACACTGGAGGCTAAACAAAATATCAGTATGATTCAGCAGTCATATACATTTGTGCGTGTGTGACCCACTTGTTTTTTTGATTGTGAAAAATAACATATATACAAAAAAGCAATAAATTTCAAAGCATACCACACCAATTAGTTATGGAACAGATTTCAGAGTTTGGTAAGGGTTACAGTTCCACAATTTTAGGTTTTTCCTTCTAGCTGCTCCAAGTCACTGGAGACTAAAAGAAATATAATGATTCAGCAGTCACACTCATTTGTTAAATCCATAGCTTTTCTTTTTTTGTGAAAAATAATATATACACAAAAAAACTATAAATTTCAAAGCACAGCACCACAATTAGCTGCAGAACACATTTCAGAATATGGCATAGATTACAATTCAAAATTTTAGGTTTTTACTTCTAGTTACTCTAAAATACTGGAGACTAAAAGAGATATCAGTTTAATGATTCAGCATTCATATTCATTTGTTAAATCCTATCTTCTCCGTATAACTCCACCATCACCTTTGATCTTTCCATCTCTCTCTTTAGGAGTGTTTGGACTATGGCAATTCTAAATTTTTCATATTGGAACGGTCTGTCACTAATATGTGGTAGGGAGATGGAACTATCTGATGTTCTAGAGAGGCTGGGCTAGGTTTCACGACTTATCTGGACCAGGGACCCATCTGGAGGTTGTAGGTTTCTGGAAAGTCACTCTAGCATGGAACCCTTGTGCAATCTTATATATTGCCCTAGGTGTTCTTTAGGTTTGGCTGGAATGGTCCTGGTTGGGGGTTGGCAGGTTATGATAGGTAGTAAGGTCTAACTGAAGCTTGTGTAAGAGCAACCTCCAGAGTAGACTCTTGGCTCTGTCTGAACTCTCTCTGCCACTGCCACTTTATTAATTACACTTCTTTTCCCCCTTTTGGTCAGGATGGAATTATTGATCCCTTGGTGCCAGGGCTGGACTCATCCCTAGGAGTCATCTCCCACATTGCCAGGGAAGACTTTCACCCCTGGATGTCATGTCCCACGTAGTGGGGAGGGCAATGATTTCACTTGCAGAGTTGGGCTTAGAGAGACTGAGGCCACATCTGAGCAACAAAAGAGGTCCTCCAGAAGTAACTGAGGCATGCCTATAGGTAGTCTAAGATTCTCCACTTCCTACATAAGCTTCACAAGAGTAAGCCTCATGTTGGAGGGCCTGGTCTATTGATTTGGGTGTCCCTAAAGTTTGACACAGTATTAGGAGATTCCCTGATGGTAAGGTTTGATAGTTCCATATTCTCTCTCCCATTCCTCAGGGGACTTTGCCAACACTTTTTGATTATCTGCTTAATATACTCTAGGATGTTTCCAGGCATTACAATAATCTATACAGGATTAAAGGACCTCTTTTTTATTCTGTGCTGTTTCAACTGTTCACATGAGCTATACAGATAGGTTGAATTAGATTACGCACTACAGAAAATTTCAGTTCCAGACCAAATAAACCTTTCTTCCATTGGTCTCAAAGAGTATGTGTGGTTCCAAAACATAGACACTGTCTTCCTTATCCCTATGTTCTGAATTACTTTAACCCCAACCTGTTCAGCTTCATTCTTATCTCTAAATATCAGATTATATATATAAAACAGCCTCTCAAAATCCAGAAATAATAATCACCACTCTGGACTTAATGTGTCTGCTCTAAAAGCTTAAAATCTAGGCCCCTGTTTCCTAATAAGCATTTTCTAAAGGTGACCATACCATTGTTCTTTGGTTTCTGGCTTATTTTGTTTCATCAAATGTCCCACATGTTCATTCACATTGTTGCATGCCTCACGACTTTGTTCCTTTTTTGTACCAGGACAAACTTTGTTCATAAACATACACCACCATTTGCCAATCTACTTCTCTGTCAGTGCATCCTTCAGCCACCTGCATTCATCAGGCATCATGTAGAGGGCCCAAAGTCCACAGTCTATCAACATTCTCAATTATAGATAATTTCATTGTTCCCAAGAGAAAGAAAACCAATAAACACACCCTCGCCAAAAAGGAAATCTAAACCTCCTCTTAACTCTTGTCCCTCCCCCCATTATTTACCTCTGCTGCTGCTGTAGTAGTGCTGATGGTTTCCTTTTGAACATAGCTCATAGCATGCAACAGCAGTTTTCCTTCTGCACCCTGGACTTAAATACTCTTTGCACAAGAATCATATCTTTGAAGTAATTCTTGCGAGAACTAATATTTCTAGTGTTAATCAGTGGGACACGTAGGTCTATATAACCCCTTTCAATCTTGTTCATCTTCAGTATGGTAATATTACTTATAGACTCACTAGAGAATCACCTTCACTCCTATCTATTGAACACTGGAGTTCAACTTCATTAGCTAATGGTTCACCCATCTCTAGCTTCTATGTATCTCAAAGTCCCCTATATTCTGTATTATAAGCCTCTGATTATACCTTTATGCTGTTCATAAAAGTGGAATCATACAGTATCTGTCCTTTTGTGTCTGGCTAATTTCACTCAGCATTATGTCCTCAAGGCTCATCCATCTTGTCATGTGCCCCAGGACATTATTTTGTCTTACTGCTGCATAATATTCCATTGTATGTATATACCACATTTTGTAGATCCACTCATCTGTGATAGGCATTTGGTTTGTTTCATCTTTTGGCAATTGTGAATGCTGCTATGAACATCGGAGTGCAAATGTCTGCCTGTGTCATTGCTTTCAGCTGTCCTGGTTATATACCAAGTAGTGCTACTGCTGGGTCCTAGGGCAACTCAATATTTAGTTTCCTAAGGAACTGCCAAACAGTCTTCCATAGTGGCTGCACCATTATACATTCTCACCAGCAGTGTATAAGTGTCCCAGTTTCTCCACATCCTCTCCAACATTTATAGTTTCCTGTTTGTTTAACAGCAGCCATTATTATAGGTGTGAGGTGGTTTCTCATTGTAGTCTTGATCTGCATTTCCCTTATAGTCAGTGAAAACGAGCATCTCTTCATGTGCTTTGGAGCCATTTGTATTTGCTTCTCAGAAAAATGTCTATTCATGTTTAGCCCTACAATGAGTTTTTAAAGCTAATTTTATTACTGTCAGAAAAGAGAATAACCATTAATGCAGGGTCATAGACTCCAAGATCTTATGGTCTAGGCAGGAGCTAGGACTACGTATTAGAACCAAGTGGAGTATCATGGGTTATCCTTGGGCGCTCAATTTGTGACAAATAAATTAAGGCCACTTGTCACCTACGGCCAGTACCTTAGGATTCGAGGATTTGAAGTTCCAAAATATGCCATCTCCCCACCCCTACCACCACCACAGTTGTCACCCACCCTAGTTTCTGGATTCTGTACCATTTTCATTGTATTTTTAAAGACTCTTTAAAGCCTTTGGAAAGGGGGAAGCAAAGGGTGGAGACTGATTGCATATTGAAAAGGGTTGGGATGGTTGCATTTTAAGAGACAGATGGCAGCCCACAGTTATGCTCCATTAGGGGAATTTTAGGTGACGTGGGGGAGCAGAGGTCTTCTGCTCAGAAAGGTCACATGCTGCTGCTCCCCGAAATTCTCTGCATACAACCAGTTGCCCATTCTGCCTAAGCTAGTTCCAAAGTGTGGTTGGGAGGATATAGTGCTTCTCTTGAACAAGCCCCAAATTCACCAGGAGGGCTTGTGGAAATACAAGATTCCTGGTCCCGACTGCAGAAACTGTGATTCGGTGGGTCTCGGGTGAGCCTATGACTGGCATTTCTAACAGATTCAGTGACGGGGCTGTGCCATGAACCTCACTCTGAGGAGTCTGGAATAGAGGTCCAAGGAAATTTCTTTTAACTACAGGACTTTGGGCCTTCTCTGTAATGGACTTACTGTGCTCCCTCTCCTTCCTCCTCCTTCTGCTCTCCCTTGGCTAGAAACTCACATGCTTAATTCCAGACAACTGGGGAAGAGGAAGGGAGAAGGGAGGCAAAGGGAGAGAGGGAGACACTGTCACATTCCATCCTGGAAGGCTGCAGCTCTTCAGCAATGTTCACAGCAGGGAGGAGACGCCCAGCTGAGGCCTGTCAACAAAACTATGGAGGTCAGGGAGCATTTCTTTGTGGGAAGCTTGTTACTACCAGTGGCTTCTTCCAGAAAGATAAGGCTCCTTCTATTTAAAAATATTTTAGGTCTTCTTTTGAAAACAAATCAAAACTGTTGGCAGGCCAGAGAAAAGGCAGAAAGTACTTCTCCTGCTGTTAAGAAGTCTTCACACTCTCATATTTCTAGAGAGCTGGGAAGGAGGAAACAGGCTTCTAGGAAACCTCTGTGAACAACAAAACAAGGGGGGGCTCTCATGTCCCAGGCAAGGTTGAATGTTGGGAGGAGACACAGCTCCTTGCCCTGCAAACAAAGGCCAATCAGAAGGCAGAAGTCCTGCCAGAGAAAGAGTACAGAACGTAGGCGCCGGGGCCTGAGGGGGTCTTCGAAAGGTGCTGGGATGTCTGGGACATTGTCCGGATCCTCCCTCAAGATCCCAGTCTCTCAGCTGTGGAGAGTGACCCAGATGTGTCCCCTCTCTGGGAACTGCCCCCACATCCACAGGAGCTCCTCATCAAAGCCTGGGCCCCTCCCCAGGGGGCAGCCAAATCCAAGGACTAGCCAATGGGGGGGGGGGGCTCTTTGCCTAGATTTGGAAAATTGTTGAGTGGTCTGCCAGCGCCAGAGATCTCCATGGAGTTGGCTAAGAGCTTTGCTGCAACCACATCGCAACCCAGTGCCCCCTCTGCCCAGTCCTGCTTCCCTCACTTCCTGCAATGTTGGTCCTGAGAGCACTCCCCAGTAAACTTCCTGCACGAAAACCAACTCTCAGAGTCTATGTCCCTGGAAATCCAACCTGCAAAAAGATGTGTGGAATTTGGATGTGTGTGCATGTGATACTCCCAGATTGGAAGATTACTTCCCAAACCACAGAAGCCTCACTGAGAATTCTCCGAAATGCCTACACAGAGTTATGCACACAGTAGGGGCTTGCTGCTACCTGATATACCCAGTGCAGAATGACCTCTTGAGAAAGATGTGCATCTATGAAGGCCACCTGGTGTAATTCTCTATGTGAGCATTCCAAGGAAGGGGTTCGCGGAGACTTTGTTTGCATACCCCCAGAGACAAAGATCCTACTACTTCACAAGGAAATCCATGTCTTATAACATTCTTTGATATGTTGGGCTGAAATCTCAGGTCCACCTGTGCAAGAATTAGGATAAGCATTCTCTTTGGAGAAAGGGTTCATAATGAAACCCTTTCGGTATTTTTAAGTATTTGCCCTTCCTATTCTTTCCCTGCCCAAGTTACTAAATCTAGGGCATTGTTCTAGTTTGCTAGTTGCCGGAATTCAATATACTAGAAACGGAATGATTTTTAAAAGGGGGAATTTAATGAGTTGCTAGTTTACAGTTCTAAGGCCGAGAAAATGTCCCAATTAAAACAAGTCTATAGAAATGTCCAATCTAAGGCATCCATCCAGGGAAAGATACCTTGGTTCAAGAAGGCCGATGAAGTTCAGAGTTTCTCTCTCAAATGAGAAGGCACATGGCGAACACAGTCAGGGCTTCTCTCTCAGCTGGAAGGGCACATGGTGAACATGGTGTCATCTGCTAGCTTTCTCTCCTGGCTTCCTGTTTTGTGAAGATCCCCAGGAGGCATTTTACTTTTTCATCTCCAAAGGTCGCCGGCTGGTGGACTCTCTGATACGTAGTGCTGCAGCATTCTCTGCTCTCTGAATCTCCCATTCTCCAAAATGTTTCCTCTTTTATAGGACTCCAGTAAACCAATCAAGACCCACCCAAATGGGTGGAGACATGTCATCACCTAATCCAATTTAACAACCACTCTTGACTAAATCACATCATCCAGGGAGATGATCTAATTACAGTTTCAAACATACAGTACTGAATAGGGATTATTCTACCTTTATGAAATGGGATTTTGATTAAAACATGGCTTTTCTAGGGGACATACATCCTTTCAAACCAGCATAGGCACATTTTCTGGCCCTCTGTCCTTACTGGTTTCTGTCTTTTGATGCCCATGTGGCTCTAGAAGTGAACATCAAGGGTCCACAGAATACAGAACATCAGAGAGGGTCAGGTCCAACCACATGTTTTACAGACAAGGCACTGGGGTCACAGTCACAGCCCATGCATGCCAGGGCTG